>CAJHQP010002529.1:0-84200 GCA_905132765.1 Moricandia arvensis
AAAGATGCTTATTCATAATGAACACCATAAAGAACTAGTAGGAAAGAAACGTAAACTAAAACTTAAAAACCGATGGAAGAAGATTTGGTGATCATCTCAAGAAGCATCGTGATCCCCAAGAAACCGAGTTCCGTGAAGAAGAAGATTCATCTGAGTCCATGGGATCTCGCTCGTCTTCGCTTTGGTTATCTTCAAAGAGGTCTTCTTTTCCCCAAACCTGTTCCCAATATCGACATAGTCATCTCAAAGTTACAAACTTCACTCTCCCTCGCGCTTGACCGTTTCTACCCTTTAGCTGGTCGTCTCGTAAAGACAGAGCACAACGACGATACTGTCTCCTTTTACATCAGCTGCGATGGTTCAGGTGTGGAGTTTGTTCACGCCGTGGCTAGAAACATCGAGGTCAGTGATATCCTTAGCTTGTCCGGTTCTGTGCCAAGTGTTTTCAGCTCCTTCTTCCCTGCGACTGGGGTCAAGAACTGTAACGGTGTGTCGAGATCTTTGCTTATGGTTCAAGTGACTGAGATGAAAGATGGGATCTTTATCGGTTTTGGTTATAACTCAACCGTAGCTGATGGAGAATCAATCTGGAAGTTCTTCAACGCGTGGTCAGAGATCTGCTCAAAGGGTTTGGGACTCCGAAGCTTTCCAGGGTTGTCTTCAGCTTAAAGGTTGGTTCTTTGACGAGATTGATTACCCTATCCGTATCCCAGACCCTGAAACAAAAGCAGCATCAACAACTAGTTTACAAGAGTTGATGTTTCATGTCACAAAGGAGAATGCTTTGAGACTTAAAGCTAAAGCCAACGATGAGGCTGATGGGAAGGTCTCGTCTTTTCAAGCGGTGTTAGGACATATATGGTGTTCGATGGTTAAGCACAGTGGGATGAGCAGAGAGGAAGAGACTCATTGCAGGTTACCTATAAACATGAGGAGAAGGTTGAGTCCACCGTTGGAAGAAGAGTGTTTTGGGAATGTTAGCCAGACCGGGATAGCTACTGTCACGGTTGGTGAGCTGTTGGACCAGGGGCTAGGCTGGGCGGCTGTGCAGATAGACAACATGGAGCGGTCACAAACGTATGAAAGCGCCAAAGCGTTTGCAGAGAAATGGGTGAAAGATGTGAAGATTCCGGTTTCTGTTGGTAGCAAGGATTTGGTTGTGACGAGCTCTCACCGGTTTGATGTGTATGGTAATGATTTCGGTTGGGGTAAACCGATAGCTGCAAGAGCTGGACCGCCGTATGTGAATGGGAGACTGGTTGTGTTCCAAGGAGTTGAGGAAGGAAGTATTGATTTTCAGGTATGCTTACAGCCTCAAGTAGTGGAAAAACTATCAGAAGATGTTGATTTTAAAGAGTATGTGAGCATTGTACTATGAATGATTATGATTTGGTTCAACAATTTAAACCGAACCTAAAATGTGTGTTTCCCCTTTTCCCATTCACAAAACCATGTCTTTGTTTGTAACTCATGAACCATCATCCAAAATCCAATGGTCATAAACATTTTAAAATAATTTTTAATAACTTTTTTCAATTTGGAAATAAACTGTCTGCAACACAGCATCAAAGAATTCAATTTGAATACTAACATTTTTAGAGACATCTCTGTGAAAAACAAACCCATAAAAGATACATGGATGAAAACTAAAAATGGGCCATGATATAAATTTTATAACCCAATAAACTACAAACTCGGCCCGTGCCATTAGACCACGTGGTAGATATGTTCTTTTTTAGTCAGCTCCACGTGGTTTAAATATGTGTTTAGGTGAGAACTAGATAAAAGACACTCACACAGTGACTCACTACTATAATACTGTTTCATCAAATTATCATCTCCTCCGCAAGAGAAAACAACAAACAAAGACATGGCAGATGTTGTTGTTGTCTCTAAGAGCATAGTTCGACCCGACGGACCCGATTCCAATCGGGTTAAGATCCATCTAACTCCATGGGATCTCTTTTTCCTTCGATCAGAATACCCACAAAGAGGTCTTCTCTTTCCAAAACCCGACCCGGAAACAGATATAATCTCTCAACTCAAATCCTCTCTTTCCATTGCGTTGAAGATCTTCTTCCCATTCGCTGGCAGACTAGTCAAGACCGAGAACGAAGACGATGAAACGGCGTCGTTCCTCGTAGATTGCGATGGTTCAGGTGTCAAGTTCGTCCACGCTTCAGCTAAAACCGTTTCGGTGAGTGATATTCTTGAACCGGTCAACGGTATTGTCCCTGAGTTCTTGCCTCGTTTTTTCCCGGCGAACGGAGTTAAGAGCTGCGAAGGGACCTCTGAGTCGTTGATCTCGTTCCAAGTAACGGAGTTAAAAGACGGAGTCTTCATCGCGTTTGGCTATAACCACATGATTGCAGACGGATCTTCCTTCTGGAGCTTCTTCAACACATGGTCGAAGATTTGCTCAACCGGAGTTGACCGGAATAAAAAGTTCCAACCTTTACTCCTCCGTGGCTGGTTTCTCGACGGGATTGATTACCCGATTCGAATCCCAATCTCAGAGACGGTACCACCGTCTTCTCCGGTTGCTTCTTCACCGTTGCTACAAGAGAAGCTCTTTCGATTCACGAGTAGAAACATCTCTGAGCTCAAATCGAAAGCCAACGGAGAGGTTAGCTCCGATCACCGGAAAATCTCGTCGCTTCAAGCGGTTTCAGCGCATATGTGGCGGTCCATTATCAAAAACAGTGATCTGAATCCGGAGGAAGTGGTTCATTGCAAGTTACTGATGGATATGAGACGGAGACTAAACCCTCCGCTTGAGAAAGAGTGTTTTGGAAACGTCGTGGGCTTCGCGGCGGCGACGACAACGGCTGGAGAAATGCTTAGTAATGGGCTGGGTTGGGCCGCGTTGCAGATAAACAAAACTGTTGGGTCACAGACGAATGAAGGATTCAGAGGGTTCGCTGAGAATTGGGTGAAGGAACCGAAGATACCGAAACATGTGGCTGTGAGTAATTCTGTGATTGTTGCTAGCTCTCCTTGGTTCAATGTGTATGGAAATGATTTCGGTTGGGGTAAACCGATTGGGGTTCGAGCTGGACCGGGTAATACCAGCGATGGTAAGCTCATAGTTTATCCGGGAATTGATGAAGGAAACATCGAGATTCAGACGTGTTTATCGTCTCATGTTTTGGAGAAGTTATCGACTGATGCTGAGTTTTTAGAGCATGCGTGTATTGTATAAGTCATGTTATTGAACTAAAAAGAGGCTTCATGTATGTGGATTGAAATTGCTCATGTCATGTTGTGGGCTTGCTGTAGGCAGGCCTATGTTTACAAATGTTGAAAGTTTTGAAGAAAGTTAAAAGAATCTTAAAGTCTTTCTGTTTTATGTAAACAAATGAATAATTTTAGATGTAAATAAACTATATTGACCAACCGTGTACTTCATGCAAAAGCCCATTGAACACGAAACATACAAAAACTAATATACAGATAACAACGTCACGTCAAATTATAGCAATCGTATCTGTTTATTTCTCTGGTGAACGTTTTATGAAGCTTAAAAAAATGTTTTAAAATTAAGGGTTTTGATTAGGAAACTTATTAGCCTTACGGTGTGGCACGTGCCACGTGGCGTATAAAAAAAGAAGAAGACGGAGTCTAGAGAGTACTTTCCCACGCAAAAATATTGGACTGTGTATGTAATAATAAAAAACTCAATTTAATTAAAAATCAAAGAAGGATTCAAAACTATGACGGAACGATGACCACATCTTCAGTACATTAAACTAAGAAAATGACAACATCTTCTTCTTCCTCTGCAATGATGAAGAACTACTGAAGATATTTTGCGTAAATACATATAACTTGTGATTATATAAAAGAGACTTTCTGCAAATAATCTCGCTCAACAAGTTCTTTATTATAAGCCATGGATGAAGAAGCAGCGATTGATCGTTTACCTTTACACCTTCTTGCTTATATATTTTCTCTGGTTACCTCTTTCACCGAGTTGGCCCAGTAAGTGTTTCATGATCGTTTCAAAGTTTTGTATTTTATTTTTCTTTCCTTAAAAGAAAACAAATTGATGTTTTTGATGAGGTTTTGTTAGGGCAAGTGGTGTCTGTAAGAAATGGAGAAAAGCTGTGAACCAATCGATGGCAAGAAGACAATCTTTGAGCTTTGCTGGTTGGAAGATGGACGATGATTCCACTTCTCGTCTCGTCCATCTTGCTTACAATCTCAGAGAACTCGACATGTAATCTCTCTCCCTCTCTCTGCTTGTTGTTGTTTATGATCGAGCTTGATTTGTCTGAAATCCTGGTCAAGTTTCCAACTTTACCTTACATAGACTTGGTCAATACAACACATAACTATAAAACTCTGTTTTCTTCATATAGTTTATGTTTTGTCTGTTATGCAGATCTCGAAGCAGATGGGGTTGTCATGTCACTGATAATGGTCTTTACCAAATAGCTTCTGCTAGATGTGTAGCCCATTTAAGCTCTATCTCTTTATGGGGCGTGACTGCCATTACTGATTCTGGTGTTGTTCAACTGGTAATGTAACGGCTGAATTGGAATCTTCAAGATTCATTTACCATCTCAAAGAATCTAACTTTTTAAGTCTTCTGCATTGGTTTGATAGATATCAAGAACTTCTTCCTTGGAACATCTGAACATTGGAGGAACATTCATCACCGATGAATCCCTTTTCGCAATTGCAGAACACTGTCATCATCTTAAGGTAACCATAAACTAATCTCTTTGGTTTGTCTCAAGTCATTAGAATCACCTTGAAAACCGGTTCTTTTATGCGTTATGCAGACAATCAGTATGTGGTGTTGCCGCCATGTGACAGAGAGAGGCCTTCTTGTTCTAGTGAATAAATGCAGAAAGCTCGAATCCATCAACTTATGGGGAACTAGGGTTCCTGTGGATTGCTTCATTGCTTTACTTACCATCAGTCCTGCACTTCAGATCAAACCCATTCAGTTACTCCTCAATGCTCAGAATCCACCACCTTTGTTGCATGCTGTCTAGTGTTTGTTGCTTTGCTTTGTATATAGTAATTCATAAAACTGGAATCTCCATTTCTCTTATGTGTTCTCTCATCAATAAGATTATATAGATTATTCAGTAAAGATTCTATTGCAGTAGCATTGTGTCTCTCTCTATATTTATATATAAGTTGCATAAAGATTCAACAGATGCTGAAGACACACATACACACGCTTTCTGAATATGAATCTGCAGGCTACAATACAAGAATCAAATCAGAAACTCTTTCTAACGCATTTCATATATCCCGACTTAGGATCTCTCATTCATCTCTAGAAGTGGAATTGGTTGGTTGTGTCATAGTAAAAACACCAGCAATGGGAGCCATGAGAAGCAGAACACTAAAATGGTGTTTGGTGAATAGGAAACAGCAGCTAAGGATCTTGAGAACTGAACTGAACCTGAGTAGGTTCCAGCCGTTGAATCCATGTCTGGAGTTCTTGTCTGAAGAGTAACATTTTTGCATGAACCAAAAGCTGCTTCTGGCTGCAACATGCAGGTTTTTGATGGTTTAGGCATCTAAGATATCATTTTGTTATCCACAAAGTTCCAGCGAATAGAGAAGCTATATTACCTGACAGGCAGCAAGAGATTCACAACCGCAAATAACCGGTCCATTCATTCTGTCTAGAACTTCGAAAACGCCTCCTCCATCACTTCTCTGCATTGTTTTTTCACATGGTTTTGTTAGTAAAAACTCGAAGAAAATGTAATATTCTAGTTTAACGATTCATTAAGTACCATGTAGAAGTTAACAGCAAGAAAGTTTGGCATTCTATTCCCTGCTGACTTGAGACAAGTCCCAACCATCTCAGCAAGTGGAGCTGAATGTTCCTTGCAAGCATCTTTCTCAACCGGAAACGTCGGGAAGTAATTCATCAAGAAAAGTGATGAACTTTTTGAATTCAAAGGTTGTGATTCTTTTCTGTTCGGACAAGAACCTCGCTTCACACCTGGATCTCCAGCTTTAACACAACAATCATAGGATAATAGCATAAGAAAGGTTATTCAAAGACACTTAAACCCAAGAAAAAGAAAAAAAGGGATAAAAACTTTGAGAGAGATAACTCACATTCATTTTCGACAATGTATCTCCATTGATACGCAACGCCTTCTTCATCTTCTTTTGCAGCAACAGAGGTGAAAACCAAGAGCCTGTGATTCTCTTGCACCATGTCAGTCACAGTAGGCCAATCTTCTCCCCTTTTAGGCATTTTTGAAACAGGAAACCAGTACTTGTCCAAACCAGCGTTAGCAAATAGAGTTGATAAGCCTTTAGGTCTGTGCACATAATCCTCAATAATGATGGTAACAATCTCTGTTGGGTTCTGACTCAAGAATGCCTCAACTTCCCTCAATGTGTTAATTGCAGGTTGCTGATAAGGAAACAAAAAACAAAGATAACAAAGTTTCATAATTACCAATTCATAATCAGGTTACAAGCTTTGGATCCAAATATAGTAAGTTGAAGATAAGGTTTTTACAAAGGCAGTGAAGTTGAAGCATTGCCCTCGAAGCGAGTGGCAAAGCCAGATATCATCGTTGAAGTCATACATATCCAGCATTAGTCCTCTAACTCCATTCTACAGCAAACAAAAACCACATTCCAAGAGTTTCACCCTCCAAAAAAAGAAGGATTCCAAAATAAGAAACATGTAAATAGGTAATGAAGAGCTCTTATTACTCTAAGCTGATTAGTAACAGTATCTTCTTGATTGAAAAATGTAAGCCTCTGAACACCTGGCAAAGGTGGTTGATTTGCATTGCTAAAAGCATTATGAGTCATCAACCATGTATACTTGTTGAAAGGCAATCCATTGATCTACACACACAAATTCAATCATCACATGAATTTTTCAGCCAAACCCATCTTCCAAAGTTCAAAGCTTTTAATGCAGACTAACTTCAAATAGGCAAATCTAGAGTGGAGAAACAAATAAAACCCCAAATAAGAGGGAAGAAAATCTTACAATGGAAGTGGGAATAGTGGCTTGGCCTCTTGTGCAAATGGGTTTAGTTCTACCAACAGAAGGACAGTTACCACAGTATAAACCTGGGACACAGTCAGTAGCTGAGGAGCATGATTCCAGCATCTGAGAAAACATAGCAAGATCCTTATTAGATTCAAAGACCCAATTTTGAAAGCAATAAACCGGAGAACGGAGCTGGATAAAGAACCTGGCAGTTCCCATTAGAGCAAGCAGAAGAAAGGGAGAAGAAGAAGAAGGAAGAAGAAGAAGAAGAAGAAGAGAGGCTGTTACGGCTCTGCTTAAGCCGTTGGTGCACGCCGACATCGCTCCCTAGCTTCTGCACAAGGAGAGAGATAGAGGAATCTGAGTGAATGATATGTTTCGATCTACTGTTGATTTGGGTTTTAAAGACAAAAGACAAGAAACAAAAGTATGTTTTAGGTGCTTAAACGCGAGCTTCATTGATTTGTTAACCAAACGTAATTGTCTCGTAGAGAGATGGATTACAAAAGAAAAAGTTTAGCTTTTTTTATTTTTTTGGTTTTGTTTGTTTTCTTCGACAAGGTTGAATCTTTTTTCCCACCGGTCTTTTTTAATTTCACAGATAGTATAATAATACTTAGATAACCCACGTCAAAAAGTAGTTCAATTATAGGCGAAAATACAGTCTTTTAACATCATGATGACACAGAGACTGTAGTTTCTAATTTTGTATACCAACCATTCTTGGTGAGTATACACGTACAAGTACAGGATATTATGAAAACAGTGATCTTTAATCAAAACAAACCTTTATACATATGTTTATCTTTCTATAAATAATTACTGGAGTATCCTTTGTTGGAGTATAAGTTTGCTAGATTATATCTTCTCATTGTAGTGTTAGGTCTCTCATATAACTCTCTCAAAAGCATTTCACAAAAATAAGTTTCAAAATATTATTTCACACATAATATTTCTAGTGACTTGCATGACATTATCTTGACCTTAGATTATTATTTAATATATTTTCTACTTTGGCCAACGGTGGTCACATGCGTGGGGACATGTTTTTTTTCATCCTCTTATGGAGTATTAGAGCATGAGCATTGGTTACATTTGCTGAGTCTCTCACAATTTAAAATAATAAAAATATATAGAAAGTAAATACAAAAGGAGGAGAGAGGTAAGAATTAATTCTTCATAAAGAGACTTCAATTTTTCCGCTAGAGATTTTTCTACGTGTGTCAACCTCCCATTAGTCTAACTAGTTAAAAGATAATAAAATATAATTATATAAATAAATCATAATATTTTATGTTTGTTGAGAGACTCAATTATCTTACACCACTGCTGATGCTCTTATTGAACTTTGAATATCATTTTACAAAGATTTAGAAACCTAACTAGAAACACACAAAAATCTTCGGATCAAATTTAAATCCCTAAAAATGACTTAAGAGTTGAGAAGTGGTATTAATTAATCTCAAAACATATAAATTTTCTTAATTTCTGAAGATACTAAAAATGAGGACTGTTGATACATGAAGGTAGGAGACGCATGTTTTAACTTCTTTAAAAGAAAAAAAATATGGCAACATTACTAGCAACTCTCACTAGTGCTTAATCGAAGAGGGCTCAGGGGTTTTGCCCATATATTCAATATAAGAAAAAAAAAACAAGCACATACTCACACATATGTTTGTATTTCCACAACCATGCATCATGCATGCATGCATGTTCAGTCAAGTTAGACTCTCGCAATACTTGAAACTAAATCATCCAACGAATACGGTGACATATTTTAACGTGTATACATGAGCTCATCACAAGCCCAAACAACGTACCAGAGAACTTACTTTACTCGTTGTGTCAATGGAGCTTAATTATGTCTCCAGTCACCATTGTGAACCTTGATGGATTTCTGTTACATGGTTCCCCATATATGTATTCATCACATCAACCATAGTAAAATTATTCTCACCAATCATACACGCATATTTCACACAAACAACAATTAGCTCTACAGTGACATCTTTAACATGACATTTGGTAAAAGCTTCACTAGTAAGCATGAAATCTAACGATCCATATATTGACAGTACACAAAGGTACTAAGATTCAATCCAAGCATCGAAATACATTCTCTGAATCATCTACGTGTGATATATATATCTTTAACTATTTATGAATTCTTAAACACTTCGTAAAGCGAGACATGAAAAAATCCTACCATGCAAACAATAAAGCAAGAGAACAGACAGTGAAACACGAGTTTAATATTCAATGGTTTATAAAAACTTAACCCGAATTTTATATAGAGCTCTCCTTTGACCCATTGACAGTGTTGCAAATCATACGAACCTAAATGAGTTTGTTTTTTTTTGTGAACTTTGTGTATGTAGTATAGCTAGCTTTATTAAAGAACATATTAAGCCATACGTTTATTAATTTAATACTTTAACAGAATTGATATTTTCTATTAAGTAATCCAAAATATATCTTTTATTAAGGAAATACAGTAGGTGAAAATATTGTATAAAAACACGTTTCCATTTAATTAAATACATAGCTAAAACAGGATATAAATTTCTAGAATCCAGCGGTGATTCCATTTTTGTTAGTTGTCTATATCCGCTATTTTGTTTGTTAGCATTTTTGGCCTCCAAAAAAACAACAAGTGTAATTTCTTTTACCAATATTTATTGTTATATATCATTTTGCTTAAAGTGGCTAAATGCTTTAACCGTGGTTTCGCATATATATATACATCAATTATTTATCTCATAGATTACAATGATATAGAGTGCTTCGAAATCCTATTGTGATACACAATATATTCTTCAATTGAAAACAAATTGCGTTTATAAGTTTGTGATCAGCACTCCCTAACTATAATTTAATTAAGTGTTTGTTCATCAAAACACTCTCTTACAAGGTATCCCTTCCATATCAATATCTTCGAGGTATGAGTTTATTATCTTTACTGGCAGGCCTCTATTTAAGCCTTCTTATATTTTGAGTCAGATAATCTTTGTTCTTTCAGAATTATATATGGACCAAGACATGAATAATTTTCCGGAGTCGGATGCTTCATTCAGCTTCCAACAGTTATTATGTGGAGATGATTGGCAGAGATGGGACACTTATCCGAGCGTTGATGTTAATGCCAACTCACTACATCCAACGGCCGAGATGAACCATGATGGTCTGACAATAGAGCATAATCCATTTTCAATGATACATCAAATGGTAATAATTTACTTTCTACAAGTTGTTTGAGAGATATTAAGCTTTTGGATGAATAATATAGACTTATTGAAAATGTATAGGAAGAAACATTAGAGCAGTGGTTGCAGACACTGGAGGAACCACTTGAAATAGAAGAACTCAACTTCACGTATGAGGTATATGGAAATGTTATTAAATATATAAAAATATATAAAAACAGAATAAAATAGAAAAATAGAAAAAAAAATAAAAAAACAAAGGAAATAAAAGTATATTGTATGTAACATATAATAATTGGTTTATCGGTAATTTAATTGGTTAGATTGCATTTGTAAACAATTCAAAGTGGATATGCATTTGAATCATGGTTGTAGAAGACTAATTAAAAGGAATATGCATATATATATATATATATATATATATATAAAGTGGTAGTATATTTAAAACTCTTTAACTATATATATTCAAAAGTTTATTAGTGCATTTTCTTCTAGGAATTATTGCTCATTAGTGAGCAGATAGGAGATGTCAACATTGGTTTACCAGATAATATCATTGATGAGAATTTGAACCGAAGAAAGTATGAAGATGGTTCTGGTGAAGCAGAGAAATGTGTGGTATGTCTTGATGAACTTAAGTGCAATGACGAGGTTTCTAAACTCGCATGTGGGCACGATTTTCATTTCCAATGTATCAAGAACTGGCTAATGGTCAAGAACAAATGTCCTCTTTGCCAGCAACAAGCTCTTTAACAGTTTCTTGAAGCTGAATATTCGAATGTGTTAGAATTGTCAACATTTGTTTCTTTTAAGTTTCGGTATTAAATAGTTTAATGAATAATATGGAAGTTTCATAACAAAAAAAAAAAAAATCTGCCGAAATTTATGCAAATTAATTATCTTTCAAGACAACACCCAGTTTATGATAAAACATAAAACGAATTTTGCTTTTTTGTTTTTAATTGTAATTTGTCAAAAATGGTGAAAACTCTTGCAGTACCTTACCTGTGAAGTGATTGTCCTCTTTCATGTTTAGTCATAATAGTTAATTACAATATATTTATGACTTTCAGAAAATTATATCTTTCAACCGTTCTTTACTGATTTTTCCACCCATCCCTGTTTTAATTTTTAATTGCAACGGGAAAAAAGAGAAGAAAACAAAAATTATACAATTTCACCGTGTTCCAGTTAAAAAAAAAAAACAACTTATGATTGCATTTGGTGATAAATCTGCTTTGTTAAATCCAGTACAAAATAAATAATTGAATTCACAAACCAGATTATGTCTAGAGTGATTTTACACGCGCTCATAAATCACGCGCCTAGCTCCCCGCCTATTTATTATGAAAAGCCTCAGTAGTAAACTAGTTTTTTTTTTTTTTTTTTTTTTTGCTAAAATTTGGTCAGTAGTAAACTAGTTGGTGTGAAGGATTCAGAGAGAGAGAGATGGGTAATTCCGAGGACGGTGATTGTCTTCATGCTCCATCTTCTTCAGACGAACTCTCGAGCGTTCTCCGGCAGGTACTGTCCCGGCGTACTCCGTCAACTCAACCTTCGTCCCCACCTAATAAGATATTCATTTCCTCCGCGGAGATCATGTTCAACCGAACCTTCCCCCTCGTTCCCGGCGGAGCGGTTTCTTACGGCGCTTGTGCAGTGTCTGAAACTGGGGAAGGCAATTATGCTTTCGAAAACAACAAGGTAAAAAGTTAACGATGTTAGCTGCCGTGAAACTACTACACTCTCTTTGATTAAAGAAAAAAGAAGAAAACAAAACTTACTTGTTATTTTCTTTGTAATGGGTAAAACAACAACATTGTAGAGAATTGGAGCTGCTAGACAGAGAAATTCGTTGAAGAGAAACATTGATGCACAGTTCCACAACTTGTCTGAAAAGGTTTTTTTTGTCTTTTATCCTTTTCAGATTCTTCATTTTTTTATAAGAAAAGAAAAACTTGAGAAACTGGAAATATTGCAGAGGAGGAGGAGCAAGATCAACGAGAAAATGAAAGCTTTGCAGCAACTGATACCCAACTCCAACAAGGTAAATAGCAAGTTCGAATCTTTCTACTTCAGAACTCAGTGTCGTGAGAAGCATTTATTTTGGTTTTTATATGTTTTGTAGACAGATAAGGCCTCAATGCTTGATGAAGCTATAGAATATCTTAAACAGCTTCAACTTCAGTTTCAGGTCTTTCCATTTTCCTTACTATGATCAGTAAAAGCTTAAATTTGTAAAACCGAACGTTTGATTAACTTAATGAGTGCAGACTTTAGCCGCTATCAATGGTTTTGGCCAAAATCCTCTGGGATACCCACCAATTCTACCACCTTCGCAGACATGGATTACTGGAACCTCAGAACAAGAGCTGAACCTTGAGACTCTGCTTCGTGGTTCTCACTCCCTGGTTAACCGTGAACCACCCGAAGCAACTCAGGATATGTGCTTTTCCACAACCACTCTGCTTTGAACACAACGTTCAGACAATGAAGATGATCCCAAGTCAGATTCCCTCTCCACAGAAACATGAGTCGAAAATGACTTGTAGAGTCTAGTATTTGGTTATATTTCAAAGTGTTGTGCTAATGACTTAATAAGCATTAGGACTGAGTAGTAGCTTCGTTATAATGATGTCAGAAAAAAATGATATAAAATTTAACCACATGAGATATAGTTATTACAAATATCAAATGGCTATGTCCGTGAGTTGCAGCCATCCGTAGGCACACCGGTCTCGGCTACTTCGAGCAATGGCTGCTGCTGACTCAACAGCAGGTTTTATCTTCGTCATTGCTTTCTCTACTTGAATTTTGACACCAACATCCATCTGCTTTTTTTTTAATGGCAAAGATTATCAGGGATCTAGACAACACAAACTGATTGTGATAAAACTTGTATAAGAAGATTGTAAAGTAGAAACCTTTTCTAGAGTGCATTGTGTGTCAAATATGTGGCAGAAGTATGATAGTTGCTTGTACAAGTCTGCTTCAGTGTACTGTAATAAGACAAAAGGCTTGGAGTCAAAAGTTATTCTATGAAGCAAGATAAGACTTCTCACAAGGTGGATGAGGGAATATACCTTTCTTAAGAGGGTTCCATTACAGTTAGGATAGTTTGGACAAACAGTTCCCCGTTCACGGTCACCGAGCAGACGGAAGTTGGGGCTGCGAGTCGTGTGCTTGCAAGACTCATCGTCACACTGTCCAAGGCAAAATGTACAAATAAAATTCATAAGCCTGACTTAATAGTGACAGGTGTTGAGAATTATGGATCTAAACGAGGCAAGTGAAAAGGGTTTTTTATGCACCATCATTATGCCTTTGTAGTACATTGACACAAACCCATCGATCTGCCTTTTCACCTGGAATGCATTGTAACAAGTTAATTACCTTTGAGAAACATAGAAATTAAGATCCTTCTCAACAAAGCTTCCCTACCTGGTTAGCTATCATTGCAGGGGATATTCTTCCCGTGCTACCTTCTGGCTCACATTTAGTGCATTGCAGCTTAAGCCAGAATGTAGAATCAGATTCCTCTGTTTCAGATTTCTTACTGATCCACGCACAAACTGAGCTAGTAATAGACGGACAGTTGAAAGCAGCAGAGCAGCTGGGGCATGCTAATACTAACGGCTCACAGCCTTTATATCTGCGTTTTTTACATGTAAAATTGCGTTGTTAAGGATCTTGAACTCTAATAATATCGCAACTCCTGGAGAAAATATATCACAGGGGGGAAGCATGGTTGCAAATTACAAATGAGATAAGAATCATTACCTTTCTTCATCGCTTGTAGCAAACAAGAGGGATATAGAAGGATCACTGCCCGTAGCATCGTTTGATCTACTTCGATACTATAAAAACATTACTTCCAATTATTTTTTCAGAACTGGGAATGATCATTATATGGAATTGGAGATTGGCTCAAATGAAAGCTGTTTTACCTTTGATGGATCAAGTCCTAAACACTCGGCTAGCCTCTCAGGACTTGTGCCTTGAATCTCTGCACATAGACGAGCCACCACCGGATGAATCTGCTGTGCCAAGTAGTAATCTATGTCAATCAACCATCTGCTGTCTTCTGCTTTCACCTCATCAGGATGCCTAGCACGTTCGGCAATCCCTGCTGAGCTCGCAGAGCTGGTGTTACCCTGCACAGAGGAAGAGTAAAAAAGTTAGTAGTAAGACGACTTGTTTCGGATTTTATTAAGCTGGTCTTCTGTGCTGGGGTAACCTGTTCATAGCAGATTATGTATGGTACAGTATCCTTAGCATTGAAACCTTCTTTATAACCACGTTGCCTCATTCTGAGTGCGACCTGAGCAAAACAGTTTAACCGCACCATTAGAGTTCAGCGTAAATGTGAAGAAGTATAAATTTTGAACATCATTCTGATAAGCAATAATGCAAATAATATCTCTGGTACTCACTTGAACGTGTGGTTGGCTTTTGGGATCTGGATAAGCTTCTGGTGACTTAGTCAATGCCTTGGTAATGACATACTTCTCAAGTGCAACTTGACCATTTCTCATTTCCTCTTTTATCTGTCGAATGGTATACATGTATGGATGATAAAGAAAAGCAAACTAATTAACTAAGCCAAATAAATGGAGGTTAACAAATATTACCTTCATAAGCTCATTATGAATTGCTTCAACGACATCCTCACATGACCTGCAAAGAAGACGAGACTTGTTATGTGTTGCAGGAGAATGTAAAAAATAATGTTTTTGCTTAATGCTCTAGAACATACCCTCCGTACAAGATCTTTGCCAAGCATAAATCTCCAATTTCCTTGGAAAGTAAGCTCCAATCTCGACGAACCATGTCCACACCTTTTCTTTCAATGTCCTGCATTGAGAAAGCATATGGTACACAAACACTTTCTAAAAGAAAAGGTGGCCAGAATGTGTAAATAAATATTACCTCGCAAATCTTCCCGTCCTTGAACAGCAACTTGACGGCAGCATATTTCTTTTTTCTAAGAAGAAGCATTCTCTTATATATGCCATCACAGTCAATTTTCAGACATCTATACTTCTTATTGACCTAGAAATTGAAAGCGAGAAGGTGAGACCTAAATCAAATGTCTGTAATAGTCTATAATTTGCTCCACCAAGCATTATCCACGAGAACATTTTTGAGTTCTCCATTGTGTGATGTTTCATGCATCAAGAAACCGAGCATCAAGGTTGCAAGTATCTAATGCATAAGGGTTTGAATTAAAGTTGAAAGGCTGGAGACAAATCTATTATCCAACCTACCTCTTGGATGACTTTGGTTTTAATGGCTTTCACCTCTTCGATATCATCTAGTCCACTGTGAATCATGATTGAATCTGTGTCACCGTAAATCACCTGCGTAATAGCAAGATGTTTAGTTCTACAACTGATAAAGAGAAATGCGGACACATTACATCAATTATGTACTGAAATGCATTTCGTGGGACTAAAGTATAGGAAATACCTCTAAGTTTAAATGATTCTGGACAAGATCCACCGTTCTTTGCAGGATCTCCCTTCCCTGAAACGTTAGGAAATTAACTGGATCACACGAAAATAGAGAATAAAAAACAATGAAAATTTTGTAACTAGAAAACATAGAGCGCATAACTTACCTGCAGTGTTATGAGCTCTGCTAAAGGCTTAGCGTAGAATCTTGAATTGGAAAACCCGAGACATCCATACATACTGTGTTTACAAGAACAGAAAAACATTAATAAAAGTGTGGTGAGTGTGCATTATCGCCAGCACAACCTAAAACCGCAAATACAAACCTATTGGCTGTGAGCTTTAGTGCTTGCTGCCGAATGTCAAGCTCCCAGTATTTGAGACCGGTTTCTTTTGTCATCTTTAGTTTGACGCTTTTCCTTATACTGACCAAATGTTCCATCAACTACAACATAGACATAAAGTGAACTGATCATCTAATCTTCATCAGACTGTGCATAACAGAACACGGACAGAAAATAATAGAAAGTGAACTGATCATCTAATCTTCATCAGACTGTGAATAACAAAACACGGAGAGGAAATCATAGTGATACCAAGAAATGCTAGAGCTATAGTTAAGAAGATGATGTCAAGGTTAGTTTAGATGAACTACAGAACGCAGCGATCACTAATACAATACTGAACAGCTGGGTCGCATCAATCTGAGGATTTTTCACATACACCTTTAGAGAAAAACGAGGCGAACCATTACTTTTGTTGAGTTTTTATTTCTTTCTATTAATTCCTGACTGCATTGGAGTGACTTACAGATTTGGTGTTTGATGACGTATAGCAGATGGCTTACAGAGCCGAGTAAAGTCAGAATAGAAAGCAACGAGTGTAATGATGAATATACCTTTGGAAGAATTCCAGGTGTCTGACTCAACGGTAAACGAGGAACTTCGTCTTCTGATCGTGGTATGGTCGTGAAACAAATATTATATTCCTGAAATTACCAGGATCGTTATCTAGAAATCAAAGGGAACAGCCATCCAAGCTTGACAAATAGAAAACAGCCTGCTAACCTGTATAATAGACGGGTAAAGACTATTGAAATCGAGAAGCAATACATATTTATCATATAAGCCTTTCTTTGGCTCCAAGACCAGTCCACCAGCGTAGGCTGGACCCTTCTTTGTTTTATTGCCCTTAGACGGATCATTTTCCAAAGCCAGGTCAGCATCCAATTCATCTACATTGTGGCCCTCCGAACCGTGATTCATTCTTCTTTTTGATGACTTTATTTCCTTCATACGCTGTGAAATTTTGTCTGGGAGGATGTACTTTTTCGAGTGGAATGTATGTAGTAAGTAGTATTCAATTCTCTGCGCCCTGGCTCCCTGGTAATGAACCAAAAAAAACATGAGTGTTCAGCGCATAGAGAGAGAAAAGGAGAGCTGAAACAAGAGTCATTACCTGAAGAGTTTTTCCCCAAAGATTGCCACTTATATTAGTTAGCTGGAGAGTGAGTGGAAGAACACTTAGATGAAACATGAGCTCCATTGATAACCACGCATCTGTCTCACCACATTCAATCTGAAAAGAGGAAAGCCGAAATGTTATAACAAACAAGCAATTAAGATGCAGTCATCACTCATCAACCTACGTGCACTTCCTTTGTTTCTACGTATGACTGAATTATTTCTCTTACAAGGAATCATAACCTATCGTCGTCCTCAGTGAGGTAGTTACAGCTCATATGCATACAACTAACTATGAATGAACTAATTGAAGAACTTACAAGTTCCACAAGTGTTTTGGATGACTGAAACATTTTGGGAATGTCATTAGGCGATATCTCTTTCCTGTCCCGGTTTAGCTGTGTCTTTGAAAGATCTGTTAACGAATAACTGACCTGCAACGACCAGAAGCTTATAAGCTAGGGAGTAAGCATCAGCTCATTGCTTGTAAGAGTTGAGCACCATACCTGCTTCAACAAGTCACGTGAACATAGATCTGTATCACACAAGAGTCTTCCAGCAATGCAAGACATGAGCCCTGGTGTAGCTCCAGACCCAAAATCAGTGTTCCCTTTAAGCTTAGGCATGAAAGAGCGTTTGAGACGGCCAATTTTGGACCACATGCTACTCAAAACTTTGCAAGCCTGCACAGTAATCATTCAGTTTTCAGAAAAAGTGGTGATGTTCATATGATGAGTTCCGTCACGTTTTAATTCCTCGGAGTGTAACTGAAAAAGCACATCGTAGGGAGAAAAAACGAAAGACACAGCCAATTTTCTTAGTGGTAAAAGAGTATTTACTTTACCTGGGCTCTTTGAAGAAGGACATCTAGATCAAAACCTGATATATTATGTCCCACAAGAACATCACTGTCCAATTTGTTCAGCTCCAGAAACAGTCGATTCAGCAATGCTCTTTCACTGCAGTAATAAAAAGAAAAGAAAAAAAGCTGGATGAAGCAACATGAATTGCCAAAGATATATATGGATCATGAGCACAGCCTATAGAGCAACATAGCTGTGAAATACCTATTTTCAAAACTTAAAACACTGCAGCCGTTCTTTGAATTTCTGTCAGCCACTTCTTTTTTCCAACCAATTGGGTAGCCGGTTCCTTCAGGATTCCTAACAACAGAGAAATGACTCAGAATACCAGACCTCTTTCTTTCTGGACCTGGCATTGGAACATCAATCTGAAAGACCAAGGAACACCAGATGTCAAGCCACTCATGTGACATAAGAGAGTGTCATTTGAGCAACAAAAAAACGTCACAAACCAGCTTCATATAAAATAACAATTGGTGAATGGTAATGTCATGATCATACTATAACCATCTGAGGTGACGCATGACACATCTATATTCTTCACAAAGAGAAATAACGGCTAAATCATTGGTCAAATGTTCGGGAACAAACCTTGGCGTTGTGAAAGCAGAGAACAGATGCAGAAACAATTTCGCTGATGTTCTGCTTTTCATTGACTATAGTCTTTAAGTTTATAGCTGTAACTACAGCAGGAGGGTGAACCACTTTTTCCCCCGGAACTAAAACAGTGATAACCTTGGGAGATTCAACAGTAACCTCAAACTTGCACCAGCTAACCTGCACAAATGTCAAGTCCCCATTATTGGAGATAAATAGAACTAGAAGTCATAGTAAGATGATCATGGTACTTTTCAAGGCCTTACTCGTTGAGAGGGTGAATTGGTCGAAAAGTTTGAAATTTTCAGCCAAGACGGTCCCATGATCTTCCTTTTAAGGATAAAAAGCTCCAAAGCACTGAAAATAAATAACTTAATAAGCAGAGAAGATTTTCACCGCACTAAATTGACACAGAGAACACAGATAGTTAACTAAGAAGCTTACAAAAGACCAACTAATTGAATATCAAATACAGAGAAAGGGTAATGAAAATCACAAGTAAGAAGCTAAAACCTGGTGTGAGAACCAAGGACAGCGCAAAAAGACTCCCCTTTAAGGTCTTCTGGAAGTGGAGGATCCTATGACAAAAAAAGTCAGTGCCATGGTGTTGTGATATACGAAAGTCGACAAAAAAAGACAACTTTTAAAGCTGACATGTACCTTAAATGGATAATTTATCTTCAAGACATATTGTTCGCCAATAGGCACATCAGGCCTCTCAAATGCATAGTTTCTCTAATATTCATTCATGGAGAGCAGAAGAGAGAGTTAAAAAAAAAGTTATGCTATTAGAATACATGAAAGTAAGTTAATACCCAAACCTTGACAAGTGCCATGCTATAACTTGAAACATTAAGTTGTAACAATTGCTGAGAAATTTCGTTCTTCAACTTTGATGCCATCTCCTGATAAGAAATGGCCAAAAACAATAAATAATTGAGGAAGGATATTGCTTCTTCCTAGCATGTAACACAGGTAATCAAACTCACATGTAACTTCCCCCGGAAGGATTCAGGAGAAAGTTTTGAGTCTTTCACTTCTTGCTCGAGCGTGATTAGTTCATGGGAAGGAAATACGGAATCATTGGGAATAGCATAAACACATCTCTGGATATTCTTAACTACCGCACAGCAACTCTTGTACGTATCTCCCATCTTAACCTGAATTGTACATAGAGGACATCCAAATCAACTCTCTAGGTTTAAACTTTAAAGCAGAAGAAAATGAGTTAAAATCCCAAAAGACTTACCTTCCCAAACAAATATATTGTGCCCATACTTGCCCCAAAAGCCTCCTCGTAAGCGTCAAGAATGTAAAAACGTAGTGATCCATCAGCATCCAAATCAAACTCCGTTTGCCCTTCACAACTAGAACCAAGTGTAGCCCCATTCTCAGTTCCACCTTTGACCATGGCTTCCTTCCAACCAGCAGTGGCGCTTAAAGCCGAATCCTTTTCTTTCACATCAACTGTTGCATTCAATGTAAACACCTCCTTTACTCCTAACTCAGCCTTCACTTCACTTTGCCTTATATTGTTTGATACATCCTCTATGACATCAGAGTTCTGCGGAGGGGTGACTTCAGATTCTGTCACAACTTCTTCTTTCAGCTCTTTCATCAACTCGTTCTCCATGAAAACACGATCACTTGTGGGTTCTGAATCCTGCAATGCCACCATGCTCGAGGTAACAGAAACCATATTTTTGTTCCTAGAGAAAGTAACTGGAACAGTAGATGACTGTTTCCTTCTCCTATGCCTTTCTCTATCCATATCGTCTGGAGTTACCTCTGCTAATACCTCATCAAGAATACTTTCACATTTCACCTTATCAGTCTCTTTCCCCTTCTTGAAACTTGAAGATGTGAACATGGAAGAGAGTCTCCCTTCACCTGTAATAGTAGCCGCAGCCTTAAGCAACGGATTCACCTTCTTAACCTGAGGTTGTTGTTCTTTTGCTTTCTTCTTCTCAGCTTTCTTCTTCCTCAGTCTCCCGCTAAATCCACCACCGTCGTCAGATTCATCCGTCGAATCTGGTCCACTAGGCTTGGTGAAATCCTCCTCCTCACCCTCGTCGCCGTAACCCAGATCTCCGTCCTCCCCATCGTCGACTACAAATCCGCGAGCCTCCTCACGCCGTCGGGAAACGATCGCATCGTACTCGTCGTCGTCGACTGTATCGAAGATCGGCTGTTCTATTCTGATATCGTAGCCACCACCAGCAGCAGCTAGATTCCGAAGTCCACCTTGCCGAATCGCTTTCAGACGCTCTAGGGCTTCCTTCCGAGTCGCTGCCTCCGCGCCTCGGCTTCGTTTCCGGCCACCCTCCGTCGAATTATCTCCGGGCATGTTTTAGTTTATTTTAATTTGAGGGTTTTTCTTTTTTGCGAAGCTGAGTGACCATTTTTTGTTTAATATTAGCGAGATGGCGGGAAAATCGATATAGTTTTGGCGCCTCTCTATCTGCGAGATCCGGACGAACTTTATCCCTAATAAGCTTAATAGTAATGGGCTTTTTTGTTTAACAAAGCCCAATAAAACACGGGCGCGCTGAGAAGCGGAGAGAAACTTGTTGGGCTTTCAGTTGACAAGTTTGGGAGAAGCCCAAAGAAGCTTTAGCGTGAGGGTGAGAGGCTTGATCAACGGTGGAGAGATTAATTTTAAGCTAGAAAACCGATAAGCTTAAGCTACACGCCTACACCACGAGACTCCAAGAGCGTGTTGCGTGCTAAGTATGGAGTAGGCTGTCCTGCGGTGGCCACTAGCCTTGTCCAAGACCAAGAGTCTTAAGATCTATACTTTAAAACAAAATTATTTTCGATTGTGCCTAAAGATACGATCTTTACGAGATTCATATTCCTTGAGAATGGAGAAAGAAAATTAAGACAAGGGCTAATGAAAACAAAATTGGTATTTCCATATACTGTATGCCTCAAGAAATACAAGAATTGGTATCTACATCTACAAAAACTTCTTTCTATTAACAAAAGATTTATAATAAACAAATTTAATTAGGATTTTTAGATCTGTCTAGGACTAAAAAACAGCTCTAGCCTTTCAATGCAACTCTGTTTTGATCCCCTGTTTTTTAGTGACTACTGTCACCGTACGACGATCCAGTT
Source organism: Moricandia arvensis (assembly GCA_905132765.1). Classification (NCBI taxonomy): domain Eukaryota; kingdom Viridiplantae; phylum Streptophyta; class Magnoliopsida; order Brassicales; family Brassicaceae; genus Moricandia; species Moricandia arvensis. The sequence goes on from CAJHQP010002529.1 coordinate 21,697, forward strand.
ATTGGTGACAGACCAATCAGGGATCAAGTCAGTCGCCAGGGTTGCAACTCTCTCCTCCTGTGGATAATATTGCGTAGAATCGGAGGAAGCAGAAACCCAATCGGGGAATTCGAATGGGCATCTCGGCGATGCAAACACTTCCTCTGTTTTCATTTGAATATTGACTTCTTCTTCTTCTTCTAAATCGTCGCGATCAAGATCGACGGCTACAAATGGATGGTTTAGAAGCATCTCAGCCGTCCATCTCTTCTTGGGATCTTTAACGAAACACTTTGACAAAAAATCTTTTCCAAGTTCCGACAAGTCCTCGGGAACCCTCGGAAGCTCGTCTCCGACACCGATGCGTATCAACAACGACATGAAGTGCGATCCTTCCTTAAAACTCCACGCCGTTTCGCCACTAAACATCTCAACAACCGCACATCCTAAAGCCCACACGTCAGCTTCTGATCCGTACTCGTTATCGTTAACAGATTCCGGCGCCATATACAACGGCGTACCTCTAATCTGCACTCCTCCGTCTTTTAACACCGTTACTTCTCCCGTTCTCTTCGCCAACCCGAAATCCGCAATCTTAACGGCGCCGTCACCGAACAACAGAATATTCCCGAGTTTTAAATCGCAGTGAGCGAATCCTTTGGCGTGTATATGTCGTAGACCACGAAGCAGCGATCCTGTGTGGCGACGCACGGTGGATTCCGGTAGACCCTCACCGTTTAACTTCTTGAGATGGCTCGCTAAGCTTCCTCTCGAGGCGTATTCCAAGAACAAGTTATGCATCTCTTCGCCGTTTTCCACCGTCCGATCCTCGCCGAAACACCGTACGATCTCGTCGCAATCGTCTCCGAGTATATCAAGAACGCATTTCTCGTTCGCGAGGGAAGCAGCACCGTGTGAGTCTGCAGATTTCACGGCCATGACTTGAGGAAACACGCCGGAAACGTTGTTAGTCGGCGTGGCTAGACTTACTGTAGAAAAGGTTCCGTATCCGATGGTTTCTCCTCGAACCCACTCCATTAAGACAAGTCCCTGATGTAGTTTCTGTAAGAGTGTAGAGATAAAATGAAACAGAGCAGAGCATGAAAGCTCGTAACGGTTATTGGTTCCTCCTACTGCGAGTTCATCTATATATATAGCGAGATTTTTTTTTTGTATAAATAAAATAATGAAACAACTTGGGGTTACTCTTTTATTTTTAATTATATAATTAATTTTGTAAAGTCTGAATTTAAGGGAAGTATTTAATGCACGTGATGAAAGCAGATTTTTTCATGGCTAGGCTACGTGATATTTCCATTTTTAGACTGGATAAATAAATATAATGGCACAACTATATATAGTTCTGGTGCAATTACTTTAATATCTATTACGATATCATAAGTATATCTGTTTTACCAAGTCGTATGTTTCTAATAAAATCAAAACAGTAAATTAGTAACATGCTTGATACTCAATGAGATAACTGATCGTTATTTTTGCTATAAGAGTATTCAGTTATATCAAATTTGCGTTGAATATGAAGTTATGTAACTCCATCAAGGTTTCACAACACTCAGTTATACTTGCAGAAGATACTATTATACAATTTTTGGAAACGTATTATCAGAGAGATTGTGATGAGAGACAGTAAATAATAAATCAAATTTTGACGTGGATGTGTATGTTTGAAGAGAATATGTATGTTTAAATATTCATATTTCCCTGGTAGCTGTGATATAAGAGAGCTAAATAAAGATACATTGTATACAGAAAATATGATATTAGTTAGTGCTCTGGACTATCCTCCTTTCATGTTTTCTGTTGCTAGGCATATAATAGAATTATCCTCGTATATGCCACTCGTTCGTAGCTGTCACTGACTGATTATAACCACACTATTAGTAATGGCCAATTGACTCTTCTCTAATCACATTGAAAACTTAATAGCTAATGGCCTAATACTCTTTCATTCTCTAATATAATAATTTAAGGTTTTCACAGAAATTTTTAAAACAGTTGATATTTAATTATAAATCCACAGTAGTTTTCACATTATAAACTCCTAATGGTGTTTTTAATTTTTTTTTTAGTTTTTTCTGATTTAAAAAATAAAATAAAAATAAAAGCAAACTAATTACAGGCCGTCATGTGTCAATAGAACCCGCAAACAGTACAAGAACCAAGACAAAATAATTTCTTATTTAGTGGACTTTGGAAACGTTTCTGTTTTGTGGGTCCCCTCCCCCATAAAAAACTCTTAAAACTGCAACAATGATGCTCTAACACTCTTCCTTAAATATGATATGACCCAATCGTAATTCAAATATGTTCACCAAATATTTATTGAAGTTTACATTTTAATAAATTGATCAAATATATAGAGAACTTAAAAAAAACAATTAGAAAATCACTTTTTAGGAATAGAAAGATGAATACAATACATACATAAAATATTGATTGGATGGTATGTTTATGTATTTTATTGCTCTCGTTATATAAGTGCTTAAATGATTTATGTATCAAAATAGTATATAAAATGGTATATCTACTTTTTGATTATCTGCATCGTCTAAGTTTTGTTATCACTCAGAATGATGGATGATCGAAAGTATATTACATCCAGGGAGACATGGTTCTCCGTTTGATGATTATCTTGCTCGATTCAAAGTTTCAAGTCTTAGTTGTTACAAAAACTTTCAGATAGAGTTACAGACATTGTAAAAAAGTTTTTTTGAATAAATTTAACACTATTTCACAAAAAAAAAAGTTTTGTTACCACTACATTATAACAAGATTATTGATCAAATATATAGTAAAAAATAACGATGAACCACGATCGCATGATACGCATCATAAATATATGTTAGATGTAGATGTACATATAAGATAAGTCATGGCCATCCAATTACCAATATGCTTCGACCAAAATCCAGTAAATATGTATTGTTATTCTCTTTGGACCATTGATAATATAAAACTATATAGCAAGTTGGCGTTGCAATTATCTTTTGGTCAATCCAAGAATCAAATTCTTCTCCCCTAGGCGCTTTAACATTTTTATTATGATATTTTCCGCCCTTATGTCTCTTAACTATCATTTAACAGATAGAATAGTTAGCTCTAAAATATCTAAGCGACCTCTGACTACGGGCACCAGCTGCGAGAAAACCGCAAAATGGAGTTTTACATGCTTTGTGAGATTATGTAAGTTTTATGGTGATCACATTATAGCATATAGTGATGTGATTACTAACCTACATATAAACTCTATAGTAATGGTGTTTGAAAATTACCGTTTCCAATAATAACGCAACATATTCGTATAGTGATGCTTCAATATAAAAGGCAATAAATAAATTTTAAAAAACCTCCAATCATCATTCTTATTTTATTATTGACATCTATCATTATAATGTTTTTACGAAGTTACTTGATGGCCAACTTGCCTGAACAAGTCTGCATTCCTATGGGCATGACTTCATAAAATCACTGAAAAACATCAACATTTGATATACTATAATTTAATAACTCGAGTTTTCAATTTTCATCTTTAATAGCAATAATATAATCAAAAGATGCGCATGAAAAGCGCAGGACTGGGAGAGAGTGCTTCGTACCAAAGTCATTCGACCAACAGACTTTCGCAAGTTGATGCGGCTCTGAATTTTAGTTTTGCAATATCTAATACTATACTATTACGTATCCAATTAAATATAAATATTCTCTGTGATATTTTGTAATAAAAATACTATAGTATATTAGAGCGTGTGATGAACGTCATCACGCAGACAAGTTGAAGGAAGAAAGGAAAATTGTTTTGTGAATTCTATACTGTAACCAGTAACACTCAGTTGGTAAATCCGTTATCATCACATGCTTCCATGTTCCTTCATTTATTATTTTTTACAATTGTTTTTACACAAGATTATAATCTACAAGTTCAAAATAAAAGGTAACCATTCATAAACTCAAATTTACTTTTCTTCTTCTATGCTTTTTGTTTTGAATCATATAGAAATATATTGCAAGGGAGGGTCACATGGACGTGATCTCTAGCATTAGATTAGGTGGGAGTTGCGATCTCTATGGCCCCCTGTCTACTACAACTTGCTTTGGCTACTACATAAAAAGTATATGATACGATATGGACGATAGATAAAAATATCTATGATCAGACACGATTGAAAGAAAACAATATTAAAGAATAAATTACGTTATTTTCAATATACATATATATATACACTGTGGATAAAATAGAAAGGTGAAGGCTAATGGATATGAACCAACACCGCCAGGCGACTTGGGAGTATTCACTGAATCCGAGGAAGAGAGTTGTCATCCTTTTCTTGGTGATTTTCTTTATTAAGTCACTAATAATTTTCGGTCAAAATAACTAGTTAAGAGAAAACAAATGCGGCGGCCCACGTTTTTTTTTTTTTTTTCCTCTCGAGAAATTCATTTCAAAGGTAAAATTACAAGACTTAATACATAACTGGCGGATGAACGAGCAATCCCCAGACACAAAGCCCATATGGAAGCGGCAGCTAAAGCCTACAACGGGGCACCTTGAACCCACACAGGGGTGACAAACAACAACAAACCAAAAGAACCAAAGCTGAAACTAACACCAGAAAAACAACTAACCATTATCCCAAAACCTATAAACAAGTTAACTTAGCGATTTTAAGATTTCGGAAAGGTCAATGGTAGGAAAGTATCGTTGCTGCCCATAGCTCGCCACACGACAATTACCTCTTCCTACACTCACAACACCACGACTTATCGCTGCTGCACACGCACGCCAGACGATAACATCAAAGAACCCAACACTCAACGACTTCATAACCCGACAGGGAGGAAGAACCACTAATCGATCTCAACCTTCGGATACGGATGCGGCGCACTTCATGCCCACTTACTCCTAGATAGAAGCCGAATAAACTCTCAACAAAGACTAAGCCTTGCCAAACAAACTTCTCCGGTCACAGACACCGAAGACGACAGGCAAGCGACCACTGCAACCACCTCGAAAAATAAAAATTCTGCTAAGTCAACTCCTATAAGCTTTAGGGAACTACCATCTTTCCATCAGCATAACAACAACGCTCCGGACACCCTTGACTACAGCAGAGAGGAGAAGAGACGCTACGACGCCGTAACAGAACTCGCGATTCCAAAGACCGCAAACCCAACGCCAACTCAACCTTGAACCTGTGAACAAGCCAAGGTCACATCTGAGCGACGCTCCTTCATCCTCCACCTTGAGCATCAAAACAAGAAGAGAGAGATCCTAGGGGAAAACACGATCCCTCTCAAACCCAAAACGCCGACTCCACCGTGAAAACCCAACCAAACCACCGTGTCATGACTCCAAAGCGACCAAATCCCAAACGACGGTTCAAGCTCTTCTCGCGAGCGGAGGCCAAACCGTGAGGGACCGCCGAGTCAGAATCAAACAACAAGACGGAGGGGGAAGAGAGACCACTGAGAAGCAACAGGAAGAGAGAGAGGCGAGCCTCCGGCTTTGGTACGCGCTCGCACGCGCCGTCCGGGCCGGAGCAAATCTGAGATCTATTTGGCTTCGAGAGAGAGCTATTTAGTGGTAGTTGTTCTTAAGTTGTTTGACTTGCGGCGGCCCACGGTTTATTTCCTGATATTTTTTTTAAAGATTTATTTTCTGATATTTTTTTTAAAGATTTATTTTCTGATATTTCATCAAATACTTTTGCATATATACGTATAGATCATGTCAACTTTGGGTCTTTTGATAATGCGATGTGGTACCACAGAGAACAGAACTTTACTCTGTATATGAACGATGTAGCATATTAGTATATATGCACACCTTAATTTGTCTATAATCATTTGAAAAAGAAAACCAAATATCGACCTATAGTATCCTCAATCTCACAATAAATGTACGCCGCATAATATATACTATCATATGAGTCGTCGACAAATAGCTCTAAGCAGATTTTTAACTAAATAGTTCGAAGAGAAACGCAAAAAAAAAAAAAATGTAAAACGAAACGATAATAGTTTGCTGCCTCATTGCGACTATAGTAATTAGTTGTGTTGACCATTTTTGCTGCCCGCTGCAAATTTGATTATCGCTCGAGTTCATATGCAAGTGTGTTATGAGGTGGAATGAAAATATAAAAGAGGATGTATAGTTCCTACACAAGTCAATTACAAAGTTGAATCAAAATAGTTGGTTTGTTCCACGTTCCAACCTTGTAGGAAAGTCAATAGGGGTCCTTTGAACATATCCACAATCCTAAGTTTTAGAATATTCCGTCTAACTTTGAATTTTAGACTGATTGACCCCTTTGAACGTGGAGAGGACAAAGTCAAAATCACACCCTTTATCATTGCATAATCTTATAATTCGTGTCTGTATGTAAATAATAAAGTAAATCTAAAATATATACACGTTATCTTCTGGTAACAAGTACGATTAATATTTAGGTCATCTGAAACCAAACGCATAACCAGCCGCCAAACGCAAGTTCATGCATTTCAATTTAGCACATGTTTTATTTTCATTTCAACCACAAAGTTGGGTCAAAGGCCATCCCCAAGACATACCAAATTCAAATCAGTTTTAACTTTCTTCCAGGATTAGACTTTTATACAGAGAAGGCAAACAAAAAGCCGTCTCTTGACTATTCATGATAAGAAGACGTTTTATTACACACGTGCGTGTTATAAGACTTGTGTAGTTTGGAAGACAGTTCTTCTACGTAGTTTGTACACGTGATGATAATGACAACAACTCTTATATTCATTCAGACAGGCACAGGTCCTATAACCCAAAGTCCCAAACCCATTACCAAAACTCATAGCTGGGCCGAAAAGAAACGGCCTAATAACGCAAATGCCCAATAATAAACGACGACCCAACAAGTAATGAAGAAAATCACGGGCATATCAATTATGACTTGGAAAGGAGAAACATTATCTGACAGATAAATCCAAAAACATGTGATTCTTCCCGGGTTTTAAGTTGGGGTGATTAAGATTAACAGTACAAAAGACAATTTAAAATCCACCGACAAAAGAAGACGATATAAGTTGCAAAATTAATACATTTAGATAGCAGTGGAATATTAATCATCTCCGGGATTAATTAAGTTAAAACAAACACGGTTTACTACACAACACATCGAACGAAAACATACAAACACGGTCCGTTGATAATAAATTACGAAGATGCCCTTGGATAATGCAGCAGCAAGTCTTTTCTTCTACTATCTCCGGCATCGAGTGATAGACGAGCAGCCTCTACTGTATGGATGAACCGGACCTCTGGCTCTGAAACAGTTGTGAGTGTAGTAAGATCTTCCAGATCTGGGAGGACACGGGACTCTGTTCGCCGACAATGCACCGTACGATATGTAGTATCTCTTCCTATGCCAGTACAATGACCGTCGATTTGCGACACCGACTTCGTCGTCCTCTTCCTCCATTGCATCTTCTAAGCTTTCTCCTCCGTCGATGTCGAATGCGTCACCACCGTGAGAGATCGGCCAGTCGAATCCGTCGCCTAGAAGAATGAGGGAGGGGTTCTCGGGGAGAGATTCAGATCTCGGGAGTGAAATGAAGAGAAGAGAGAGAGTGATGAGGAGGTTAAGAGACGGAGCTGCCATGGCGATGCTGGAGAGACGAAAGCAAAGAAGAAGGAAAGTAATAATGGAAGAGAGTAGAGAGTAGAGCAACTAGCAAATCACATGCGAAGAGGTGACTTGAGGTTTTAACTAATGCTGCGCCATTTATGGACCACCTCTCGACCTTCGTGTCGTGTCTGACGATTAGTGATCTGGTGGGGGCACGGTGTAGGATAAGAGATGTGACAATGGATTGGTTTTGAAACCATTAGAGTTTAATGGGCCGGGCTTCTTATTCGTTTACCTGGTAGAACATTATTAATAAGATATTCTTTATCCTATCATTATGGGCTTTATGATAAGCTGAGGTTGTTTCAATTACTTTCAAAAGTGATATTTGGGCTACTTTTGGTTTAAATGGACCTTTTGTTCGGCTCATTAATATGTCCAGTATATATATTACCTTCATTAAAAAACAATAGTTCTACATTTTCTTAAAACAAAATAATTCATTAACATATTATTGTCATGATGTAAAAATCAATAATACAGATTTTTGTTTTTCGGTCGACATGACATAATTGGATTTATCAAGGGTTTATTATTCAAGATAAGAATTGAAAGATGTCAAAACCAAAATATTAGTGGCTTAAAAATTTGCGAATTGAAATGTGTGTTATTAGATGAATATCTAATGGCGGAGAGGAAACGGAAACGATATTTTGAAGGCAGTGAGAGGATGAAGTGTGAAGCGGTGGTGATGCCACCTGTCTCCTCCTTCTCCATCATTTGCCTTTCTTCTTCTCCTTCAAATCATTTCATTCCTCTCTCTCGTCTTCACTCAGAAGCGCAATCACAAATAAAGTTTTAGTATTCTCAACGGAGTGTTTGCTCTTCTCGTCGAGATGGGTTCAACTCCCTTTTGCTATTCAATCAATCCATCTCCATCTAAGCTCGATTTCACCAGGACCCATGTGTTCAGTCCCGTCGCTAAACAGTTCTACTTAGACTTACCATCGTTCGCCGGCAAATCGGGGTTAAGAAAGCGTCGAACTTTAGTCGGAGTAAAGGCGGCGACTTTGTTGGTGGAGGAGGAGGAGAAGCGGGAGGCAGTGACGGAGAAGAAGAAGAAACCGAGGGTTCTGGTGGCAGGAGGTGGAATCGGAGGATTGGTGCTTGCTCTAGCGGCGAAGAAGAAAGGGTTCGATGTGTTGGTGTTCGAGAAGGACTTGAGCGCCATAAGAGGAGAAGGACAGTACAGAGGTCCGATTCAAATACAGAGCAACGCTTTGGCTGTTTTGGAAGCTATTGATATTGGTGTTGCTGAAGAAGTCATGGACGCTGGTTGTATCACCGGTGATCGGATTAACGGTCTAGTCGACGGTGTCTCTGGTACTTGGTGAGTTTTTGTATTCAGATAGATCATCAAGTTGAGTACTTGTTGGACAATATTAGTGAATTTGTTATGTTAAATTTGAATCAGGTATGTCAAGTTTGATACTTTCACTCCTGCGGCGTCACGTGGACTTCCTGTTACTCGGGTGATTAGCAGAATGACACTGCAGCAGATCTTAGCACGTGCTGTGGGAGAGGAAATTATTAGAAACGAGAGTAATGTTATTGATTTTGAAGACTCTGGAGATAAGGTGGTGGTTAATATCTACTTTAAAGTCTATTTATTTACCAATATGTTCTAATGTAGCTGTATTGGTTTGTTCGTTTAGGTCACTGTGGTGCTTGAGAATGGACAACGTTATGATGGTGATCTGCTTGTTGGTGCAGATGGCATATGGTCTAAAGTATGTTTTAATTGGGTTTAACGAATAGCTTTTGTTGTTGCTGAGGATATAACTTAGAAGATTTTGCTATTTATTTTTGTGTGTAGGTGAGAAATAACTTGTTCGGTCGAAGTGAAGCTACCTATTCAGGTTACACCTGTTACACTGGTATTGCAGACTTTGTACCCGCTGATATCGAGTCTGTTGGGTATGTTGACGTCATATGAATATTCATGCATCTCTTACTCTTTTCATTGTGAATATTTTTTTCTGATATTGGACCTGTTTCGTCTTTTGAAAAGCTACCGGGTGTTCTTGGGACACAAACAATACTTTGTTTCTTCGGATGTTGGTGGTGGAAAAATGCAATGGTATGCGTTCCACGAGGAAGCAGCTGGTGGGGTTGATGCTCCCAATGGTAAGTTTCTTTGGATTGTTTGTTTTGTTTCTATGGGTTTGCATTTAGTTATGAAATCACACAAGCTTCTTTTGATTTTGCAGGTATGAAGAAAAGATTGTTTGATATATTTGAAGGTTGGTGCGACAATGTGCTGGATTTATTGCATGAGACAGAGGAGGCTGCGATTCTCAGAAGAGATATCTATGATAGAAGTCCTAGTTTCACTTGGGGTAAAGGGCGTGTTACCCTACTCGGGGATTCTATTCATGCAATGCAGCCAAATTTGGGTCAAGGTGGATGCATGGCCATTGAGGTATCTCTTTCATCTATGTATGTTATCAATTCAACAATTCACTTGATTTAAAAGTTTTTGTTGAGAGTGGATGTTCAATGTTATTGCAGGATAGTTTTCAACTAGCATTGGAGCTTGAGGACGCATGGAAACAGAGTGTTGAAACTAATACACCTGTTGATGTTGTTTCCTCTTTGAAAAGGTAAAAACTAAAATAGTATTGGTTTGGGAGTCTAATAAGTACTTAACATGCGCATGAATTGGTTTAGATACGAGGAATCTAGAAGACTCAGAGTCGCTATCATCCATAGTATGGCGAGAATGGCTGCAATAATGGCTTCTACTTACAAAGCATACTTGGGTGTTGGCCTTGGTCCTCTGTCTGTGAGTATTCTTATAGTTTTCAATGATAGATATGCAAAATGCATAGTTTGTGTTTGGCGCCCCGTTCTGATATCTTTCTTTTACAGTTCTTGACCAAGTTTAGAGTACCACATCCCGGAAGAGTTGGTGGGAGATTCTTCATTGACATTGCTATGCCTTTGATGCTTAACTGGGTCCTTGGGGGTAATAGGTTAGATCTTTCTCCTTAGAAAGGGTTTCGAATCTCTTTACATTCCGTAAGTAAAGCCAACTCATTTTACATTCTTTTGCAGTGAGAAACTCGAAGGAAGGCCACCTAGTTGCAGACTCACTGACAAAGTATGTTTCTTTTTTTTCCCTCCACCGCACTTTAACAAATTCATTTAGTGATTAATATCGAAATGTAACTCTTTGTTTGAAGGCTGATGACCGCCTTCGTGAATGGTTTGAAGACGACGAGGCTCTCGAACGTACTATTAACGGAGAGTATGTACCACCACAAATCCACTGAAGTCGACATTCAGTTCCACATGTTCTTCACCTATCGAAAATCACCTTTGCTCTCTCTTAACTGCTTGGCCTGTGTGTGTATTTCTTTGCAGGTGGTATCTTATCCCACATGGCAACGAGTGTAGCGTTTCTGAAACATTATGTCTAACCAAAGATGAGGATCAGCCTTGCATCGTCGGGTATGTCTTTTAGCTTTGATATCTTAATCCTGAACATAAACTAAGTATAAAGTTCTTCAAGTTTGTTACTTATGAAACTCTCTGATTACAGAAGTGAACCAGACCAAGATTTTCCTGGAAAGCACATTGTGATCCCTTCCCCTCAGGTATTTAAAAACTTTGTTTCTAATAGTGACCTGAGAAGCTTCAGAGACTAGTCATGGAACTAAACTTTCTGTTAAAATATGTGGTTTAGGTATCGAAGATGCATGCGCGTGTAATCTACAAAGATGGAGCTTTCTTCTTGATGGATCTTCGAAGCGAACACGGGACCTATCTGACAGAGTAAGCCAATAAAGCTTTTCTTATCTCTCTTGAGTCTGTGAAATATGTGATCCAGTATTGACTTTTTGAAATATTTGTTACCAGTAACGAAGGAGGAAAATACAGAGTGACACCAAACTTCCCGGCCCGGTTTAGATCGTCTGATATCATCGAGTTTGGTTCGGATAAGAAGGTGAGACACACCAAATCTTGGTTTAGTTTATTCCGGACTTTTATTGGTTTTGGTTGTGAAAAATCCGGTATGGTTCTTATCAGGCGGCGTTTAGGGTCAAGGTGATCAGGACAACTCCTAAATTGACGAGAAGGGATGAGAAGAGTGACGGTAAATTGCTGCAGGCTGCTTGATACTAAGTTAACCGACGGTCAAATTATATATTTTATCAGTTTGGCATATAATTTGTGTAGTAATTTTCACAGCAATGTATATACTCTTAAACAAAGGATAATTATACAGAAAGTTCTCGCTTCATTTGCTTGTCAAACTATTAAAACTTGCCTCACTTGCTGACAATTGTTTTAGGTAATGAAAGCTTAATGATTGTTACATAATGAATCTTCATTTTAATCAAGTGGATCGATTAGCTTGAAAAGCTAAAAAGAAGGAAGGTAAGTTATTTTGGTGATTGGAACATATAATTCATAATAAATGTAGAAGAAGTAAGAAGAGGAAGGTTGTAGAGTGTGAAACTATAATTTCTACTGACATGTTTTGGTGTTTGAGGTAAGGTCCCATCTTCCACTAATATTCACTGTCAAATTCCACTGTACTTATCCATCGAACAAGCCCTTCAACGAAAATGAACGGTTGATATCTCTTTGGCTCATCGAGGTTGCGACACCGTCCATCAGATCATACCTTGTAGTTGTAATCAATAGCTATGGTTTCAGTTCATTCATGCATGTTTTATAAGATGGGACCCCTTTGGTAGAATTATTATTCATGTGGTTTATGCATGAGTTTTTTTACTCTTTTATGACTTCTGTTGTTTACAATTATTTGCGTTGTTCTTTTTGGGCATCTCTCGTGAAGAAATCCAGACCGATAGGGAAGGCAAGATGGGCGGTGGGATTCCCACGTGATCGGGTGAACAACATTAATGGCGGAACGTAGATTATATGACTGTGTTTATAAGCTAAGTGACGATTTTGTTAAAACAAGGCATTCGATATATGAATATCACATGAACACTTTAGTTACTACGTAGTTAAGTTTGTTGATCCTCCGTTCTTATAATAAAAAAAATTAAACGGAAAAACTTAATTTGTAATATTGAATAGGGAAACGGGTGATGTATACAATACAACTTTATTAATATAATACATATATTAGCAGTAGTATTAGTTAGCTAGGGGTATTAATGATTGCTTAAACCTAATAATTGAAGTTGTAACCAACGACATTGCCTTTCTCTGATACGTACGTATCACATACTATACAAATACATTTTATCTTGAAGATGCATCCAGCTATAGGCTGCCCGATTCAACTCATCAAGCTGAGTAAGTATCTGGATTATTAAGCGTTTGGTCGCGTACATAGCTTTATAATTTTGGCTTAACTCGATTAGTTTCTCCAATAATTGTTCATGTCACCTGACAAACACAGAATCCAACAACTTTGTCGACCCGACTTTACAATATGCAACTCGAAACGATTTATTGTTTAACGATTTAATTATAGGCATTTAGAGCACTTTTAGGCTGATTTAGAAATAATATAGTGATTGTTTTTATATTTAAGAACATATGTACTCCCTTCGTTTCTTTTTGTTAGATGTTTTGGTTTAAACACACATATTAAGAAAAAGTTAACTTTCACTAAAAACACTTGATTACAAATAAAAATAACTAAAAAACAGTTAATCATTGCTATTAAAAATTAAGAAAATGAACAGTCACACGTGAACTTTGTGAAACCATTTTCTATTTTTTTTTTAATTTGGAGCCAGTTCTGTATATACAATTTCTGTATATACAATTGAAGGTAAAAGTTCAAAAAGTTTAGAATTGGAGCCAAACTAAAAATGTGTCTGCTCGAGGTTTTTATATTTATACCAGTTTTAGACAAAATGATTTTTATTTTTCTTATGGCTTCTGATTTTGATTTGAATATGTCAATTCAAAGTGATGAAGAAGAATTTTTGTTTGATTTAAATAAAACTCCACCGAGAGAAGAAAGCTACAACAGTGGTGATGAAGAGTTTACAGCTGTTGCAGGTATATTTCTAGTATTCATTAAGCTTTTTTTGAAAAATATTGCATAAATCTTTTATAGTCAACTAATAAGTAAGATTTGTTTGTAGCAATAACACCACGTTCTAGTTTTATTTGAAGATAGAATTTAATTGACTTTTTCAGTTTAGATTCTTTCCACTAACACTGTCATGATTTGACAGAGTGAACAATTTAATTAAAGTAACAATATGCATGTTATAATTCCATCTTTTACTCTTACAGTATCTGCACGATTGAATTTGCTTTTTTTATAATTTTTTTTAACAGGTGAAGAAGATTCATTTCAAAATGAACCACTGCCACACCTACAACGAACCAGAAAATATCTTTCAAATGATGAGAGACGAGAGATTTATTGTGCTTTGTTGGCAAGAAGTATTGGTGGAAGATTGGATAGAAACGCGACTAGAGAGATTTCTCATCAGTTTTCAGTGGCTAGAATAACAGTGCAAAGGATTTGGAAAAGAGCAAAGGAAACAACTAGCAGTGGAAGAGTTGATGTATCTAGTCGGAGATCTGGAAATTGTGGCCGCAAAAGAATCTCTTTGGAGCCAAATCAAATTACCAATGTTCCGTTACACAAACGAACAACTTTGCGATCGTTTTCCATGGCTATGAATGTTAGTCTTACAACATTATTCAGGCGTAAGAGAGAAGGGTTTATTCGACGACATACCAATAGCATCAAGCCTTATCTAAAGGAAGACAACAAGAGAGGTAGATTACAATTCTGTCTATCTATGCTGGATAAGAATACTTTATCTCATGAGCCAAAGTTTGTTGATATGTACAATATAGTGCATATCGATGAAAAATGGTTTTATATGACTAAAAAATCAGAGAAGTATTATCTACTTCCGGCTGAAGAAGAGCTTTTGCGTACATGTCAAAGCAAGAATTATATTGGAAAAGTTATGTTTCTTGCTGCCATGGCTCGTTCAAGATTTGATGAAGAAGGACAAGAAATATTTTCGGGAAAAATTGGAATCTTTCTATTTGTTACTATGCAGCCAGCTAAAAGGAAGAGTAAAAACAGAGCTGCTGGAACTTTAGAGCTCAAAGCACTAACATCTATCAAGAGAGAAGACATAAAAGCATGTCTACTTGAGAAGGTTATTTCGGCTATTCATGCAAAGTGGCCAATGGAAGATCGAAAGAAGACCATTTTTATCCAACAAGATAATGCAACAACTCATATTGATTGTGGGGATAAAGATTTTCAAGAAGCTGCTTCAAAAAATGGTTTTGATATTCAGTTGATGTGTCAACCACCAAAAAATGGTTAGAAGTAATCATTTCATAGTACTTTCACGTAACTCGATATTATATGAAACAAGGTTAAGTTAAAGAAAAGATAACTATGCGTTCGGACGACGCCGTCCTTGCAGTCGTCTGTGGTTTGTTTCGAAAAGTCCTCACACGTGCATGCATGCTGAATTATCAGTACGTAGTTAGAGCAACTCCAATGCTAGATATCCTAATTTCAGATTTTTCGTTGATAATTTAATATCATCATCACTACTCGAATATTAGAAGTTCTCTATTATATAATTAAATTTGTTATGAAAAAAAAGAAAATTATAATGTCCTAAACATCATGAAATAGCTTTTGTTTGTTTACTAGAAAGTAGAAACACATGCATGAACAAGTTTTCATAACAGGGAAACCCATTCACCAAGTTTTTGGACTCGTTCTAAAAGCTCAGACGACAATTTATTCGGGTTTTCACCCTCGAAGAAATCATATGCTGCCACGTGAATCATATCGTCGATATCGGATTCCTTCCACCCGCCTCCTCTCAAAACCGAACCGATCCGGTTTACATACTGGTTCACCCATTTTGGAGTTTCCTTTTTGGGAAAGTCCGGAGATGAAGAGTGAGATGAACAAGACGATGACCACGACGATGAGGTAGAGCCAGGTTTTCTCCGGCAGCGATCCACCGCCGCCTCACTCCAAAATTCGACCCATCTGGAAGTACTTGACCCGATAACCCGACCCGAATCTAAGCTCCTGCGAGAGACGTTCGAGGATGATCCAGAAGATTTGGTGAGAGTTTTGGGGCTGCGTAAAGCAGACTCACGCTGGAAAAACTCGGATAGATCCGACCCGCAACAAAATATCCGAGTTTCGTCGATGAAGAAGACCGGGTTACCCGCTAAAGACGGGTTACAAGGAATGTAACAGTGATCGAAAACGGGAATCAGCAAAGGAGCTCTCTTTAAGGCGTTTCTCGCGACCCGTAAAGCTTTTTCCGGGTCGGGTGGTTTCAGGCCCCAAGATTTGCACCAGAGAGTGTTCCTCGAGACTTGGAGCGATACAGCTGCGGTTGGTAAATCGACCACGGCACGGAGGTGGAGACGAGCTCCGGGAGAACGCCAATCTGGGAAGCCTGCGTCGATGGGGAGGCTGGAGGAGAGGATGACACGGAGGTCCGGTGGGAAGACGAAACCAAACTCGGCTTCAACCCGGGCAAACTCGGCGTCGAAGAGACCCGGTTGGATAGTGATGCCTGAGTTCTTTATACATGTGATTATTTCATCGGCGAATGTGGAGAATGGTAGAAGGCTGTTTCTGACCCTTGGAGTTGATAGAGCGGAGGCGCAGGCTGCGAGACGGCGGAGACCAGCTGCGTGAGCCTGAGTCACACCGGCCGTTCTCCTGTCAACATCGATCATATTTCACCACAGAGAAAATAAATATTTGGAGTGTGTGTGTTAGAGAGAAGGTGGCAATTGAATGTGAAGTCTCTGTATTTATACATTCTTCTGAAACAAGTTAAATTAAACGAAGAAACTCGAAACTGTCTGACCTTTTAATAAGACCATGCTATGATGGGTTCATGTTTTTTTTTTTTGATCCATCACATTCACCAAGATATAAGATTGACCCAAGATCAACAATTCATACTCTCTCCAGGCCCAGCCCAATCCCGACCGGCCTGGCGCCAAACGGTCCATCCTTTCCATCCCACCCAAATGAGATATCTAAAAAGAACGTTATTGAAAGTCCTTGTGTTAGAATCCTAAAAAAAAAAAAAATTGTATGTATAGTATATAATATATACATATACATATATGTGTATTAAAGACCCAAGAGCAAAGGTCCTCAATAATTTTGCTCTAACACCGTTTTCTTTTTTTTTCTTTGCATAAAGGAAAATTAATTAATTTCCCCAACATAAACATGTTTTTTAGTTTTTTTATTGGAGGCGTATTAATTTATATGTTACACATTTACGTACTTTGCTTAGTTTACGTACACATGCTTGAAAATTTGGGAAGCATATTTTTCTTTCAGAAAAAGAAAATAACTAACATATCCTCCCCCCTCCCCATCCCCCAAAGCAGTGCATAATAGTGTGTTTTCAAGTTTTTTGTTTATTTCTTATGAATCGTTAAATTTGCGCTTCTGTTATTAAACTATCAATTCGGATTTTAATAAGGTGTTATATAACTTAAGTATATTAAAGTGATAGTTATATAAATTCAGGTAATTTGATGAGAAACGAAGACCATAGAAAATGACAAAAAGAAATCAAAATTTGCATGTGAGTTATTATATTATTTAAAACGTGATATACCGAATGACATCCACGTTAAGAAGTAACTGTTACTCGGTGTAATGATTGAATTACCTTTAATAGAAGCCGACCCGAAAACGATACTTCGCTACTCTAATTTGTATAACTTATTAGGTGTAAGACCAGGATTATCGCCGGTCACTAAAGAGGTTCTTAGGCAAGGGGGGATCCATTAAGGAGCCAAAACCGGTTCCAAAAGATGCAAGATAAGAATCGGTGATAGTAGGTTTTCTGCACTATTTGTGGGCCCCACCAACACGTGGCGGCCCACGATTGGTGCTTTTATATATAATTTTTTTTTTTAATTCAGAAAATAAGGGGAAAAAAAAACTAAGAAATCTCTATTGATTCTATGGATAATCCTGCTCTAAGAAAGAGAAAAAAATAAAGAGAGAGAGAGAGGTGTCATCGATTAAAATGTGAGTTGAGAATTTAATAGAAGGTAAAACCGACAAACAACAATTAAAAAGTATGCTACTAGTGAAATGTGACCTAAAGTGTAATTGAAAAGAGAGAATGTGCCTCTAAAAGTAATTTTTTCACTATTGTTTCCTCTCAAAATCGCATTTACTACAGACGCATCATCTAACGATGTAACAGCTACGTGCCGCGTGTACTAACTCCAAACACATATAGAGATTCCAAAAAAAAAAGAATTATAGAGTTGACAAAAAGATATTTTTGGACCCACATTTATATTACCAACGTCCGCGCGCCTATATAAACCCTAGACATCGTCAGTTTGTTTTCAAATCTTTACAAGACTTTCTATCGTTAGCAGTGAGATATGAGTTATTATCAGTTTGAGCCCACGACAAGCAATCATTCAGACAATGCTCAAAACGAAGTTTTCACCACTGTTTCACAACCTTCTTACTTGACAAGAGATCAAGAGCATGGGATCATGGTCTCTACTTTGCGACAAGTGATATCCAGCCCCGGTGGTGACACGTCTTCATCAAACTGGATGGCCAGTGAAGCTCTTCTCTTTCCGGACGCTGGCCCTTGCCCTATCTGCGGTGTCACCGGTTGCTACGGCTGCGCATTCCCACGGCCCGTAGAGATAAAGAAGGAGAAGAAGCACAAAGGAGTAAGGAAGAAACCATCAGGTAATTCAGCTGTATTTTAGTATGTTATGTTCCAACATCTTATATAATCTGTTCGGCCAATTTATCTATATTTTTTATCTTTAATGATTAGGTAAATGGTCGGCTGAGATATGGGATCCAAGTATAAAGGCAAGGAGGTGGCTTGGAACGTTTCCCACCTATGATATGGCAGTGCAGTCTTATGAAGAAGCAGAATATGAGCTTGCCGAAAGAAGGTCGGCGTGAGGTGACTCACGGAGAAAGAAGCGTACGTTTACCAATAAGATATATACGTATATGATTGCTCATGATCCTGGCTATTTTCTTCGAATAATATTGAAACCTTTTCTACTACGACTTTGGAATGTTATATATATGGTCTTGTTTCTAGAAATCAGACTATGATAAAGCTTGTATTATTTTGATAATTAAATATAGTCATATTCCTAAAAACCACACATGACCATTTGACCACACATGTAGTGCACGGTGATGTGAAGTCAACGGATATAACAAGTGTAAAAGAAAAATAAAAGAAGTAGCACGTGGCCATAATTTGGACTTTTTTTTTACATCAGACCCATGCAGTCGTATGTAAACCTTAACTCACTTCATTTGTTTTATAAACTTCAAATAATCATTTCAAGATCTTACTAAATTGATTGCTAATTGACCATTGATTAATACTCTCTGGCGTTAAGTAGAGCTCGATAAATCAAACTTAAGCAGCAAGCAACAAGTGGTGGAGATAACTAAATGATCAAATGTACATACAAAAGAAGTTGTTGACCTCATGGCAACGTACAAGAGGAAGGTCAGATTGTGGAAGGAGTTTACTTGGGGGGTCAATTGGACTAACTATGCATTTTATTGTTTTTGATCTTTTGTTTATCCGCACATATTCGATTAAATATTTTTATCAGAACCCAAGATTGTCACAAGGATCTACGTAAAAGATTATGATTCATATCACGATTACATAAATCAAACTAATTCATAATTTGAAAACCATTAATTACCTTTAGTCCGGTTAACTTGGTATTCCAATTCGGTTTTGATAATCATAACGGAGCTGGCCCGTCATATACAAACTGATACGGTATACACTCACGTATATACGTCAGTATAACCATTTTCATGATCATTTTTTGAGAAGAAAAGAAAATTGAAAGATGACAACAAGCACGATATCATGAACTTGCATTGCATGATGGGATGGGGAAGCTAAACCTATTGAATTAGGGCCTATAATTAGTAGATATAAATATATAATTAACATTAAATAAATATTTTTCTCTGTTAACCAAAACAAAAACTATAATCATTAACTTCTACTATAATATCTTTCTCTCGTAACTTACACAAGACATCTAATGATTTTGGCGGCTCACCATCTCCGAGAAGTAAATACCCACTTCCCACTCCTCTTATCTATACATATAAGTTAAAGCGTTTATACATTCCAAATACACACGTTTCGTTTTCTTCTTCTATCACTTGAAAAAAATCGTTACTTTTTACCAACCCCATCTCAAACGAAATGACTGACCATAAACCACTACAGAACTGGCCACAGGTCGATGACTATGAGTCGTTCATTCGAGAAGAAAACTTGTTCTCGTTACAAGTATATGAGACTAAATTTACTGGATCATTCACTTTCCTTCGATTACAAGTAAGTTCATAAGGGTTGTATTGTTTTAACAAAAGAGGGGGACAAGTGATTAATCTACTATATATGCTCTCTTGGTGCAGTTCGTTCACTAACAACCCTTTTAGTGATATTCAAACCCAAGCTTGGTTTTCTTCCCAAGACATCACTGATGTTGATCCTATCTCTACTCGTTTCTCGGCTGGTGATCATATGTTCATGGCTTCAGATGATCTTGAAGCCATTTCTACTTTGTCTCAAGGTATAAACATATGAATACATACATATTTATACATGCTTGGATTGTCATACTAATCTTCTGACGTGAATAGCAGATGTGTTGAACGGATCGTGGAATGAAATTGCTGGCAATTTCAGTAATCATGTTGAACCAATCAGAGATGAAACATCAAGCATAGTGAATCCAAATATGGAGATGATATTGCATGAAAGTAACAACATGATGAAAGAGACAACAAGCCATAAAAGGAGAGAGAGGGGAGATGGAGTAGTCATCAAGAGTTTGACAAGGGAAGCAATCAAACAATACTTCTACATGCCAATAGCAAAAGCAGCCAAAGAGCTTAACATTGGATTAACCCTCTTGAAGAAAAAAAGTCGTGACTTGGGTATTTCTCGTTGGCCTCACCGTAAGCTTCTGAGCATTCAGGGCATAATTAATAACCTCCTGGTGAGTTGAGTTCACATGTACACATGTATATACTTATGGGGTTACACTTAGATGTGATGGTTTCTTTTCTTATGAAAGGATCAATTAGGAAGGACGGAGGAGGAAATGATCAGGAGTAAGCTGAGGAATGCTTTGGAGATTTTGGAGAGGGAGAAGAAAATGATTGAGGATGATCCTAATTTGGAATTTGGGGATGAGACTAAGAGGTTAAGACAGGCTTGCTTTAAAGCTAATTACAAACGAAGACGGCTTTTGTTTTGGTGAGAGCAAGAGCTTTCATGTCTAAGATCAGAGACATAGAAGAGTTAGAGGTTTAACAAACAATGACATGCATGTACTAGTTTCTTTTGACGATTCTTCTTTTGTTTTCTAATGTTTTTTTTATCAATTTCCTAAATGTTTTCTTGGTTTATGAAACAAAAAAAACAAAAAATCCGAATGAGAACAAGCATTTTATATGTTTTTTCAATGCGGATTTAGTTGTGTATATTATTTACTCCAATGCAGGGAAAAAAATGTTGCTTATTATTACGTTATAACTATAAATACATTATAAAATGTTGACAAAAAAAAATACATGAACTCGAAACCGTTGAGGTTTATACTATTGGGCTTGATTGGTATTCATAAAGCCCAATAATTTATACTAATAAATAATCACTAATGGCCCATTTTATCAGATGATACGTCCGAATCCCAAAAACAGATCGCTGAGAATCAACGGTGATGATCAATTCATCGTGAACATCGAAATCTACAATGATGATGATTCATCACAGTTACATTTAAGACAAACAGGAAGATACAAGCGAGAATCTCAAAACACGACACACGTGGACATACACGTGTCAAAGTACCAGCCGAGTTCAGGGGCAAGAGAAGACATCGCCACTATCAATCCACCGGTTATCAGCGTCGACGGTGGCTCCCTTATTACTAGCGGCGGTGGTGTGAAAAAGAGTCTTGATTTTGTGAATACATTTGTGGTCGCGGATGCGGTTCAGGACCGCTCTTCTGTTCAGCGCCTGCGTTTGCGTTTCAGACGATTTCAGTTGCAGCTGCTTGCATACTTGTTCCTCTAAACTCTCTTCTCCTTCTTCCGATTGGACTCGCTTAGAATTCTCAAACTCCATTTTACAAAAAAGGGAAAACAGAAAAGGTCGAGAAAGTTTTTTTTTTGTATTGTGCAGTGTCTAAAACAATAACACTCGTGTGCATTTTTATAATGGAATGGTGACGCTTCACATTCAGTTGTATATTAAAAAATGTTTTCTCGTTGAGAATTAAAAGAAAAGAAAGTGGGCGAATAGATTATACTTTGGGCCATAGTTCCATTGGTTTATTTGGAAACCGGTGGCTGATTTGGGTTTTTCATCTTTATAAAAAAAAGAAAAGAAAAAAACTATGTGCTCTCCTACGTGCCATAGCTTTATATAGTTGAATGACTCAACTTCCCCGCGTTTAGTGCGTTCTTCATGCCTTGAATTCTTTTTTTTATTATTACCACTCCTAACATAATGAAACCAAATGACCTTTTAAAATGTATAAATATATAGTCGAGAGGTCCGAAACGAAGTTCAAACTATATGAGGAAACAACGAATTGTCTTATAACTTTAGACGTTTATTTGTAGTCAAGAATAAAATAGCAATCGGAGAACTTGAATGTGGTCGGTCTATAAGAAGAATCATCGACCACCATGAGATCCATTCACCTTTTTGTTTGTTTGAAATTAAAGATTACTTTTCTTCAATGATTTTGTTTATTTGTAGACATAAGGGTTTCTGACTATACTTATGAGACATGAATACTGAAGAAGACACGAGCCAAATAACACAATTTCACCGTCTCAAACCAAAACAGCGAGCTGCTAGCGAGCTAGGCCGTCATGGAAGAACCGAACATAACACATTTCAAGTTTAAATAGAAAGAACGTGGTAACCACTTTTGGTAGCAGTAGTAAGCAACGTCCCACGGAATATACGAACTAGAATCTGGTTGCATGTCCCATTACTCGACACAACAAACTCAAACAAACACGTATTGGGATTCCTCAAGTTATGGCGTTCACAGAAACACAACCACGAATCATGTGAGAATATGTGTCCTCTATCGTGTTTCTCAATCTTCAATGGCCACTTCTTTCCATTTTCATCACATAGCTCGATCTCTTCGCCTTCCTCCAGCTCTATCCCGTTCGCTTTCAGAAAAGTTGTCGGTATCTCCTAGCAACACATAGAAAACTCATATTGGTTTCTTTATGTTATAACCATCAAGCTAGATTTATAGATATAACCGGTTCTTACAACTCACCAGTAGACGAAGTGAACCGGCTGTAATATTTCTCACAAAATGCGGATTCTTCGGTTTATAAGCCGGTTCTTCATATCCTTTGTGTTTCTTATCAGGAACCCATGATATCTCACAATGATCTACGAACAATAACATATGATCAAAATCAAATTTCAATAAATTGAATCAAATAGGATAAAAAGCCAATTAAATTCATTTACCTCTAGCCCGGTTAACTTTTTCCTAGTATTTCTTCGATAATCCGGTTCAATCTCACCATAAGCACTAGGCTCCTCCCTAACCGAAACGCGTTTACGATTCTGCATGACCCTCTTGCCTGCACACTCTTCCCAAGGTTCCGGTTTGATAGAAATACCCACCGGTTTAACAATAACCGGTTCTTTCCCACCAGAAACCCTAAATCTATCAAGGTCTTTTTTACAGCCGTCTTTAGCGTAAATAGTAACGTCAAATCTAGAGTCGCCGTCGTATCTAAACAACAGAAAGTCTCCAAACTCAAGAGAATGATCGTTTACAAAATTTTCCCAGCCTTGTCTGAAAACAACAACTACTCTTTCTTCTGTCTTTGTCTCCACATCCCATAACCGTCCAATCTCATCTAGTAATACCACTTCCTTAGGTAATGGTTTGTCTAAGATGTTTATGAATGCTTGAGGTATCACCTGCACGTTGTTTTTTTTTATATTAGTTTCTATAAAAAAGAGGAATATTTAACACTTAGAGAGAAGAAAAGAGATAACATGGGGAACATACCAGTTCGCGAGAACTGAAGTCGGGAAGATAAACCTTGAAAAACTCCAAGTCTTTACGTGCATAAGTATAAGAAGATGGAGAGGAACTCTTCTCACTAGTTTCAACCATTCTTCTTTGAGCAGCTTTGTTGGTAGTGATTAATTAAATAATTAAATTAAACAAGAGGGTTTTAAGACTCAAGAAGATCTAAGAACAAGAGGGTTTAAGATTCAAGAAGATATAGTTGAATCAGAGGATGTGATTCTCACTGATAATAGGAAAACCTTTTTACTAGAGAGAAAACCAAAAGGTACCAAATTTTAGCAAAAAAAAAAAAAAAAAAAAAAAACCAAAAGGTAAATTAAGTTCAAAAAAAAAAAAAAAAAACGAAAAGGTAAATTTATATTTTTCGGTGACCTAACAAAAAAGTAAATAATCGCCAACTTTTGTATTAAGTAACGAGTTTTGTTTTCTAGTCCCTTTGGTTTTTATTATTTACGTAAAAGCCTCTTAACTTCTGTGTTTTACAATTTAATACTTTTATGACAATCTCTGAGAAGCAAAACCTCTGTAAACCCCCAACAATAATGCTTTCCCATCTCTCTCGAACCTTCCGTTATAACTATCGTTTCCGGCAACAATGCCGCCGTTACAAGCCTCCGAAGACTCCTCCACCTCCTCCACCACCACCTACGTTACCCAAACCTCCGAAGAAGCCTCAGAGTTTCACCTTCCACGACGCGACGTGGGAGGATCCTTACAGCTGGATGTCTAGGCTGGACGACAAAGTGGCGATGCGGCATATGGATATCTACATGGAGCAAGAAGAGAAGTACACTGAAGCTGTATTGGCCGATACGGATCGGATTCAGAGCAAGCTCCAGTCTGAGATGGCTTCTCGCTTGTCTTTTGAGCTCTCTACGCCTCCTCTTCGTTGGGGACCTTGGTGCGTTTAAATGAACAGACTTTCTTGTTGATTCTTCATATTCAGTTAGAGTTTTGGAGCTTTGAGGTTAAAGGGTGGTGTAAAGCTCGACTCTTTTTGTGTAAAGTTTGTTCTTTTTTTTTTTTGGCTAATTGGACACTGCTTTTTGGTGGAAATAGGTTGTATTATAGAAGGGTTGAAGAAGGGAAGCAGTATCCAGTACTGTGTAGGAGGCTAGCGAGCTTGCACGATGAGTTCATTTCTCATAAGTCTCCTGCTGCAGGGTTTGATTTTACATCTGGCAAGAGGATTGAGCAGAAGCTGCTTGACTACAATCACGAAGCTCAAAGATTTGGAGGTAATTAAGCAAATTCTAGGCTCTTATACTTGTAAGGATCAAGAGGAATCAACAGCTTTTTTTGTGTGTTCTTTGTAGGTTATGCTTATGAAGAAATGTCGGAAGTATCACCTGATCATAAGTTTCTTGCATACACTATGTATGATAAGGACAACGACTACTTCAAACTGTGTGTCAGAAACTTGAATTCTGGTGCTTTATGTAGTAAGCCTCACGCAGACCGTGTCTCGAACTTAGCATGGGCAAAGAACGGGCAGGCTTTGCTCTATGTCGTCACTGATCAGAAAAAACGGCCATTCAGGTAACCAGATTTGATCATTTTGGCTGTCTGGTTCAGTTACAAATTGCTTCTTTGTTCTTCTGTTATCAGGATTTATTGTAGCACGATTGGGTCAACGGATGAGGATGTCTTGCTTCACGAAGAACCTGAAGGGAATGTTCATGTTAGCATAAGACATACAAAAGATTTCCACTTTGTGACTGTAAATACATTCTCTCCTACGTTTTCCAAGGTGATAGCTCTAAGTTGATCTTTTAACAAGCTATAATTTTTGTTGTTGTCGAACTACTTGTAATTGTAACAAGTACTATGTCTTAGGTCTTTCTGATAAATGCAGCTGACCCGTTTTCTGGTTTGGCATTGGTTTGGGAACACAATGCTCCAGCACACTGCATAATCGAGCATCATCAGGGATTTCTCTATTTATTTACAGATGCTTCCAAAGACGGTGGAACACTAGACCATCATTATCTTCTTCGAAGTCCTGTTCACTTCTCTTCCAGTCCAAGGATTTGGGAGGTTCGTTCAGCTGATACAGAAACTGCTGATTAGTATTATTTTTCCAGTCTCAGTTGTATGTGTTCATCTTTTGCCTGCAGTCAGTTTTTATCGATGACCCTGAATTAATCATAGAGGATGTTGATTTCTGCAAAACACATCTATCCCTCATTGTGAAGCAAATGCAGAGCTTTAAAATTTGTGTGGTTGATCTACCTCTCAAGACAGAGCAGGTAAAAGCTTACTCCACTTAGTTACTTTCATCATCAATCATGTTGATGCTCTGTGGATAAGTTTGACCATGCTCATTTCTTATAAACAGATACCAGTTCGTCTGAGAGATATTCAACCTCGTTATCTTCCTCTTCCGAAGCACGTGTCTCAAATATCTCCTGGCACAAACTACGACTTCAACTCTCCAACAACGCGGTTCACGATTTCTTCACTTGTGGTAGGATAACAACTCATCTTGCTGGTTACTGCTTCTGTAAGAGCTTTTTAGCTGCTAATTTTCTGAGTTCAATTGGTCTGCAGATGCCTGATGCTGTGGTTGATTATGATCTGTTAAATGGGAAATGGAACATCGTGCAGCAGCAAAACATGCTTCACGAAAGAACACGGGTTTTATATGGCACTGCAAACTCCACCGAGAACCCTAATATACCCTCAGGCACCAGAACTGTCAGTTTTGATAGTGAGGATTCTACTGCCGAGAATGACAACTTGTGGAATGACTTAACCGAGTTTTATGTGTGTGATTACCATGAAGTCTCTTCTCATGATGGAGCCATGGTTCCATTAACTGTTGTTTACTCGAGAGCTCAGAAAGAGGAGAACAGGAAACCTGGTCTACTTCATGTCCATGGTGCTTATGGTGAAATGCTTGATAAGAGATGGCGTAGTGAACTTAAAAGCCTCCTTGACCGTGGATGGGTTCTTGCATATGCAGATGTTAGGTCAGTCCCATTTTCTTGTTTCTCTCGAAAACTTAAGCTTATGCGTGGAGATATGTATCAGTTTTTTTTTGGCTTCTTGGGGTTTGTTTTCAGAGGTGGAGGTGGAAAAGGAAAGAAATGGCATCAAGAAGGAAGAGGCGCAAAGAAACTTAACTCCATTAAAGATTACATTCACTGTGCCAAGTTCCTTGTTGAGAATAGTATAGTTCAAGAAAACAAGCTTGCTGGTTGGGGATACAGTGCAGGAGGGCTTGTGGTTGCTTCAGCCATTAATAGTTGTCCTGATCTCTTTCGAGCTGCTGTTCTGAAGGTAGTAAGCAAGCTGTGCATCCAAAAAAAAGTCGAATGAAACTTTAAAACAACAACTGTTTCTTTTGTTTTGTTTCAGGTTCCTTTTCTTGATCCAACTCATACTCTAATACATCCAATACTACCCTTGACGGCAGAGGATTACGAAGAGTTCGGATATCCAGGAGATATTGATGATTTTCATGCCATACGCGAATACTCTCCATATGATAACATTCCTAAAGATGTTCTTTATCCAGCAGTTTTAGTTACTTCCTCATTCAATACTCGGTAAGTATCCAATCCTCTCATGGTCATAGATGATTTATACTCGACCTCCTATAGATGTTTGAGACTTCTTCTCTGGCATTGTCAGATTTGGTGTATGGGAAGCTGCAAAATGGGTTGCAAGAGTCCGTGACAATACATTCAATGACCCGGAACGCCCTGTCTTACTCAACTTGACTACTGATATTGTGGAAGAAAACCGGTTCTTGCAGACTAAGGAATCTGCGTTAGAGATTGCGTTTCTCATAAAGATGATGGAATCTTGAAAGCAAACCCATCAGTCACAGAGAGTAGCTGGCTATAGACATAAGTGATTTTGTAGATTATAGATGTTGTAGGAAGGAATGAGTTAATATCAAAAGCTTCAACCTTTCTCTGCTTTTTCAATGTTATGTTGATTTTTAATATTACATATTACTGGCTCTGAGGTGTGAATTAATTTTGCTCAAAATATCCTGCAATGTTTGTCTTGAATCTTTGCGATTTTTTTTCTCTTACTTGACTTGAACTAATCAAAGGCCAAAGGGCTTGCTTTTGTTTGCAAGTTTCTAGATTTTGAATATAGGAAGAGGGAGGGATGCCTGTTCTTTTTTTCTTTAGAATCCATGTTCGCTGGTTGTTTTGGAATAATCCCCTCTATATGCAATACAATGTAGGAGCAAATACATTTCAAACCTCTTAAGTCGTCAGCCCCCGTATTCATTTTTAAACGCTTGTCTAATATATATGGTTTCAGTTATGGGTAAAAGTTGAAGGTCAAGGTGAATCATGGCATGGTCATGTGACAGCAGGCAGCAACTCGTCCTATCAAACAAACAATGCTTCTCCAGTTCTAGTTTTCTTTTTTTTTTGATATGGATCGCTATTAATGATACGGGTTAGGTGAGGCTTGTTGATTAGATCATGGCATTTTACTTTCCTTTTCACCTCCTTCTTAATTTGGATTTAAGAACTAAAAAAATGGTTTTGATGTGAATGATCAGATATGAGGAAGGCATTATCCAGAGATGTAGAGAAAAAGTCTGTGATTCCTCTCAACAGACCCCCATCACTCCTCACGAATTGGAGTATGATCAAGTCTCTAGCTTCATAATAAATGTCAAAAAGACTACTTTCATTTTCTTCTCTTCTTCTTTTCATAAGATGATAATGTAATTTTATAATATATATATATATATATATATATAAGTGTTATAATCATGACCGTTGGAATTAAGGTGACCGTTGGAACTAAGGAAATAATAGAATCGTTACAAGAAAACGGTGACACACTGTAAAAACATTTAAAAAGGGGGAATTTTTTTTTGAAATTTCAAATTAAATAAAAAAAACTACAACTCGTCTATTAACCAAAATTTTTTTCAAATTTTTAAATATTATTTATTTGAACTCTTATATTTTGTTGGTTCGGTCATTTAAGAAACTCGAATAATCTACTATTAAATATAATAAAAAACTAAATGTCTATTAACTCTCTAAACCAAGTTTTTGTGAAAACGGATTAAAAACTCAATCATCATACGAGAATTAAAATATCGAATTCAACTTTGTCAAACTTCTCATTACTTGTCGTCGGAAAAACTACTATTGCTTGTCTTCATTAGAAATTGCCTCTAAATCGATTTGGAAAGATAAAATCAAATTAAAGATTAAGTTTTCAAGTAAAGAAGATGAAATCGATTTGGATTTTTCTTAAACAAAATAACTTTTAAAACACCATCATATTGGATACAACGGCCTTACTCTGAGTTTAACAATTTACTATTTGATTTTTTTTAATGACGAATCAACATAAAATGAAGTTAAACGGTCAATATTTAAAAGTTGGAGAATTTTTTGATTCAAACACTAGTTCAAGATTTTCCTTTTTAATTTAAATTGAAAGATCATAGTTTTAATGGCGATTTTCTCAGAAATAGTGATCATTGCTATAATCATATAACCGTTTGAAACTTAGAATTAAGGTGAACACATATATATATATCTCCATTGTTTGTAAATTGATTGGATGCCTCCCTCACCTATAAATGTATAAAGATATCCTCCTCCTACATAATTCTTTTATCTCCTCCTAAATATCTTTTTTTATTTTGAATGGCACCTATCCTACATCTTCGCTTTTCCTCTTGTATTGTACTCTCTCTCTTTATTCCATATTTTGAATCAAATTAATGGCGAAATCAGGACAAAATCTAAAGTAACTCATGTGCAAGTCGCCTACCTCGTCGATTCATAATTTTTGTGGTAATTGATCCGAAACTTATTTTCTCATCTCTGAATCCTTTAGAATTTTTGTTATATATATTTTTTATCCTTCTTAATGTGTTAAGTTTATTGGATGTCTCGCTCACGTATGTATACACACATATATATACACATACATATATAGTAGTTAGGGTTAGGGTTATGGTATCAGATATGAGGTCTAGGATGGAGCTACCAAACGTTTTGGACTGAAAATGTTAGCTAAAAAAACAGCAATCAACAAATATTTTAAGGTTATAGAGATACGGTTATACGGGTATAGAGTTAAGTATAGGGGTATACATAGGTACAAGATTAGGATATTAGGGTATAGGGCAACATTAGGGTTTAAGGTTTAAGATATACATTTAGGGTTTAGGGTGTTTTACGGTCTAAGGTTAGGGTTTATAGGATATATGGTATGGTTAGGTTTTATGGTATTTTAGGGTATAGGGTACAGTTAGAGTTTAGGTAAGGTTAGGGTTTAGGGGTTTTAGGGTATAGGGTTAGGGTTTTAGGGAAAGGTTAGGGTTTAGGGTTTAGGGGTATACATAGGTACAAGATTAGGATATTAGGGTATAGGGCAACATTAGGGTTTAAGGTTTAAGATATACATTTAGGGTTTAGGGTGTTTTACGGTCTAAGGTTAGGGTTTATAGGATATATGGTATGGTTAGGTTTTATGGTATTTTAGGGTATAGGGTACAGTTAGAGTTTAGGTAAGGTTAGGGTTTAGGGGTTTTAGGGTATAGGGTTAGGGGTTTTAGGGAAAGGTTAGGGCATAGGAGGGAATAGGGTAGTTTAGGGTAAGGTTAGGTTTTAGGGTAAGGTTAGGGTTTAGGGTTAGGGTTTAGGGTTTAGGGTATGGTTAGGGTTTAGGGTATGGTTAGGGTTTAGGGTATGGTTAGGGTTTAGGGTAAGGTTAGGGTTTAGGGTAAGGTTAGGGTAGGGTACGGTTAGGGTTTAGGGTATGGTTAGGGTTTAGGGTATGGTTAGGGTTTAGGGTTTAGGGTATGGTTAGGGTTTAGGGTAAGGTTAGGGTTTAGGGTTTAGGGTTTGGTTAGGGTTTAGGGTATGGTTAGGGTTTAGGGTACAGTTAGGGTTTAGGGTATGGTTAGGGTTTAGGGTATAGTTAGGGATAGGGTTCGGGTTTCTTAGGGTATAGGGTAAGATTAGGGGTAAGGGTTTTTAGGTCCTAAACCCCAAACCCTAACCATACTCTAAACCCTAAACCCTAACCGTACCCTAAACCCTAACCTTACCCTAAACCCTAACCATACCCAACCCTTAAACCCTAAACCCTAAACCTTAACCTTACCCTAAACCCTACCCTATTCCCTAAACCCTAACCTTACCCTATACCCTAAACCCTAAAAACCACTAAACCCTACCTTATAACACCCTAATCCTTAACCTACCCTATACCCTAAAAATCCCTAAACCCTAACCCTAACCTTAGACTCAAAAAATCCTCACCCTAAACCCTCTAACCCTAACAGTATACTCTAAACTATACCCTAAAACCTAAGGGCATGTTCAAAGGGGGCACACTAAAGAGTGTGCTTAGGATTAAAATATTAGTAAAATAATGTATTTTGTTTAAGAACATGGGGAATACTCAAAGGGAGATCACTTTGTTTATGTATGTGCTTAAAATGAAAAAATTAATAAAATAATTTTGGACCAATACCTGCTTGCCACGTACACCAGCACATACCCTAAGCACTGATCTTCTTTTGGACCTTCCAAACTGATGTAAGCTCATTTTCGAATTAAATCCTATTTTTTTTAAGCCTAAGCACATGGTTAGTGCTGGAACATGGCCTAATAAGAAAACTCCAATAATCTTTGTATAAACATATGTACGTGTATATGCTTATGTATATGAATATATCTACAAGTAAAGTATGTATGTATATATATGTATATATTATATGTATATATGTGTTTATATGCGTATGTATGTGCATATGTATAACATATATGTGTATTTATATGCAAATGTATACGTATTCACGTCAAGTAGTTGTATATATACGTATTATATGTATATGTATTATATGTAAATATGTATATTCATGTCATATATGTATATTCACGTCAAGTGGGTACAGTATACATAAGTAAAGTATGTATATGCAAATGCATATATATATATGTGTATTTATATGCAAATGTATATGTATATATACCTTTTACTTCCTGCAATAAAGAAAAGAAGATTTAGGGACTCAATAAAATAAAGGGGTATCAATATGAAATGAAAAGAAAAAAAAAATTGCAGTACAAAGATAAGTGTCATTAGTTCCATTAAAAGAAAAAACAAGATCAGATTATTCTATCTCATCTTCTGAAATGAGAACAAATAAACCAAAAGTCTGACACTTTGGCACAACAATTGAAGAAACCTTACTTACTTACATACACAGATTGCAAAACCATAATTGGATAGCAGCAACTAAACAATCAGCTGATGAAGCAGTAACAAACAATCTCTAAATCAGACAATGAATGTCAACACAAACTAACATTGTGACCAGTTCCTTATTTTGGTCAAAACATAGTGACAATTCCAGTTTGTAATAACTCAAAGAAAAAAGTAAGTGGTACTTGAAAAGAAGACGCGTATGTTGTTTGGTTGAGAAGGAGAAGCAACCATTTGAATAGTTCAAGATTGGTGTCAAACTGCACAAAGCTTGGGAAACAGGAAATAAGAAAAAACACTAAGAGGAATCAAAAAATAAAACTAAAAAAATGAAAATTTCTAGAAGAAGCTTTGTAACTGGTCTTTAAGAAATCAATTACTTTACCTCTTGCCCATACGCTTTGCACTTTTGGATGTGTTCGATCTCACCGCTATTTTCTCCAGTGGTAAGATAGATTCAAAGGGAAACTATGAATAGAGTGAAAAACTCTTAGGCAACAGTCACATTTTTTCTTAATGTTTGAGAAAAATGAAATAGAATGAGAGAGCGAGAGTGAGAGTGAGAGTGAGAGTGAGAGTGGAGATAATAATTCTGTCGAAGGAAATCTTTATTTCTAGTTGAGGCCTAAACGGTGGAGATATGTCACTTCATTTCCAACGGTCACATTTTTTCTTAATTGTAATGAGACAAGACCAGACAATAAGTGTACTTTAATTACCGTTGACAAGTGACACTTACTACAAAAGAGACGCACGATAAGCAACCAATTCGGTTTAAATAACCGAACTATTTCAATATCAACATTCAAAGAAGATATGTACCAAACCATACTCAACCTTGAGAAAATTGGTTGAAGGTAAGGCATTATCCGATTTAGTTATAAATTAATATGTGATTATTTTAAACCACGGTCTCATATTAATCTATATTATTAAACCATAGTTTCTAATAGAATTCTAACCTTACTTTTGAAGTTATTTATAATGTTATACACTGCATTTCTTAGATTATTTTTTTAATTTTTAACTATATATTCATCCAATCAAATGTCAGAGATTTGTCATAACCAATTACATTCAACCAGCATTTATTAATATTATTATCATGAAAGTAATTAAAAAAAACATTATTACTTATCGGATACCCTATATTATAATACTTTAGATGTCACTTTATAGCCAAAAAAAAAACTACGTGATTTTACATGCACATAATAATATAAAAACTGACAATGTTAATTTTTTAACGAATGACAATATGGATTTTTTTTCAGACAAAATGCCATTTCTAAATGTCATTTCTAAATTTTAAAAACAATTAAATCATGTATAACAGCTATAGGCTCATTTTTATGACGATGTCGATTGGATGGCGGTCTATTAGTTCGCTATTTTACTACGTTACCATTCAGAAAGATTTTGCAAGGGTTTATTATTTCGCTATTTACTATGTTATCAAACAAGTTATATAATTATCATGTTTATTTTTGATAGAGGCAACACATTTTTATTACTCCTTCCGTTTCAAATTATATGATATTTTAGAAGATTTATGTTGTTTCAAAATATAAGATATTTTAAGATTTTAAATTTTATTTTAAAGTTTTAATATTAATTTTAATTTTATTGAAAACTATTCAACCAATAAAAATTTACCGTTTTTTTGTAATTGGTTGAATTATTTTAAAATTATATTGTAAAAAAATACTTTTTGAAAGATGGTAAATTTCTTAATCTTTGTACAATAAACCAAAACATCATGTATTATAAAATAGGGAGTATTAAACTAAGGATATTAGAAAAGTAGAGATTTAATAAATATTGCCGGAGAATCAAGTTTATAGTTAGGGAAAATTGCATAAAAAATCATGAAGTTGGCAAAAGTTTGCACTTCAAACCTCGGAGCTCAGACGCTAACACTTTTAACAATCAAGTTTGCATGAATTACACATTAAACATCGAAATTAACTATCTTGTTGCACACGTCAACAATGTAACCGGTTACTGTTCATAGTGGGTAAAATCAGTGGTGACGTGGCGGTTTCATTTCTTTTTAAATATTTTTAAAATTATTTTAATTAAAAAAAAAAGATAGACTCAATATAAATTTAAAAAATTCAGAAAAATTCAGAAAAAAAATCAAGAAAACAAAATAAAATTCAAATTTTTTTAATAAAAATAAATTTAAAAATTCAAAAATTATAATAAAATAAAAATAAATTGTAAAAATTGACTAAAAATAAGACAAAATAGTAAAAATAATAGAAAAATGAAAAATAAATAATAAAAAACATGATAAAAATATAAATTCAAAATAGAAAAATAAATAAATTGTAAAAATTGATAAAAGCTAGAAAATAGGAAATTTATAAAAATTTGGAAAACAAATAAAAATTCAAAATTTGAAAATTTGAAAAACCAAGAAATTGACAATGATTTACATTTTCAAGTGTTTTGTTTGAGTTCAAGTACTGTTCGATTGTCGGGTTTGGATCCTTCAGATCCTAAATATTTGCACTCAAACAAAACACATGAAAATGTAAACTATTGTCAATTTCTAGGTTTTTTTAATTTTTAATTTTCAATTTTTTGAATTTTTATTTGTTTTCCAGATTTTTATAAACTTCCTATTTTCTAGCTTTTATCAATTTTAATAATTTATTTCTTTTTTATATTTTGAATTTCTAAAATTTATCTTTTTTTATTTACTTTTTTCATCTTTTTATTATTTTTACTAATTTGTCTTATTTCTAGTCGATTTTTATAATTTATTTTTATTTTATTATAATTTTTAATTTTTGAATTTATTTTTATTAATATTTGAATTTTATTTTGTTTTCTTGATTTTTCTGAAATTTTCTGAATTTTTTAAATTTATATTGAATTTATCTAATTTTTTTTTTAATTAAAATAATTTTAAATATATTTAAAAAAAAAGAAACCGCCACGTCACCACTGATTTTACCCGCTATGAACAGTAACCGGTCACATTGTTGACGTGTGCAACAAGATAGTTAATTTCAATGTTTAATGTGTCATTCATGCAAGCTTGATTGTTAAAAATGTTAGCGTCTGAGTTCCGAGGTTTGAGGTGCAAACTTTTGCCAAGTTCATGATTTTTTATGCAATTTTCCCTTTATAGTTATGAGTAGACATATCTTCTGGTTCTAAAATTGTATGAATCAATGAATTTTGTGACACAAAGACAGAAAATGAATGAACACAATATGCAGAGAGTGCAGACTTGTCTGAGATCGCCTCTATTCAAAAATCAACACACTACATGAGACTGTTCTGAGATAAGTACAACAAAGGAAGTGTAGGAAAAACAAAAAGAAGATATCCATTGCTCATGTTTCTTTCAAGTGTCTGAAGAATCATCTTCTTCAATAACTGTTGTGAGTGTCCCCTGTTTAGCAAAACCTGGACTCAAGAACTTTGCCACGAAATTCCATAATCTGTAAACATCCTCAAAGTTTGTCAAGAACCCAAGGGAAGCTGTGACAACCTCAACTCTTATGAACCCGTTGTTGTTTCTTCCCCCTGGTTTCCAAGAACTTGAATCTTCGCTTCGACTATCAATGATCTTTATATGACTGAGGTAACCAATGCCTAGAGATATACCTTCTCTTTCAGCTAGTTTCTGCACTATCTCAGGATGCACCATTCCACTTTTCATATCCCTTACATTAAAGGCCACGGAAGATCCCCGCTCATATTTGATCTTTGGACCATAGATTTGGACAAGATTCTTGTGCTCTCCACCAGGGTCTGATCTAGGCAGCCTTAACTGGAGCAGAGAAGTAACAAGCCAGTTAATGAGGTACCGGAGTCTCGAGGTGGTCTTGTTGAGACCTAACATGTTCACATGATCAATGTGACGGCAAACAATCTCTGGTTCTCTCTGATCATCATCCCATTCAACATCATTGCTTCCATCTCCATCTTCTTCTTCATCTTCATCTTTAAAGATGATCACCGCTGCTTCTCCATGATCTACTGATCTAAAAGATACTCTTCGTTTACTGGGATGTTCATCTTCGTTCACAACAAGTCTCCCACCATTGTACTGACTCTTCTCCCTTCTTCCTAGCAGTCTAAATTCGCCTTCGGTTTCTCTTCTTATGGCACTTTCTTTAATTCCAGAGGTTGAACCATTTCCATTTCCTTCAGAGTTCATCTTACTGCTGCTCCCTTCATCTTCTTCTTCAATCTCATTAACTCGCAACCCATGACTAGTGTCTACTTCAGCCACTTCTTGTGATACGGACAAAACAGCAGCATCAAACGAGAGAACATGGCTCCCACCGTTACTTCCATTACTAGCCTTTAAAGCTGGTTTAGGAGAGATCCTTCGTTTGTTGTTTTGTGGAACCAGTAAGGGGCTCTTTTGCTTGTTCATATGGCCTGCATTATCAGAATCAGCTGGACTCTGACCCAAATCTATCCAGAGCTGGCTATCCGATGACTCGTCTTCACTGAAAACCGGACTCTTTATCAATTCACCTACTGAGATACTCTCAACTTCCTCAAACACAGTACTTGTTCCATCTTTATCTGAACCAACTTCATGAACCATATCAGTCTCATAGACATCCTGCACTTGAGCAGATGTATAAACACCAGAGAATGCGGGTAGCTGAGTTCCCATGACTTTACTATCCCCGTTAATAGGGATATCATTATGTTCAATCCCTGTAAAACCTTCCAAACCATCCATGGAGTCATTTAGATATAGAGGATACTCAGGTGTTATCTTCACAATTCCTGAACATGTCTTCCCGGATTGACTCTGCAAGCAGCTAATCACAGACTTCTTAATCAACAGACAACCAAACCCAGTAGGATCATATCCAAATACACGATAAAACGAAGTGATGATAAAGTCAGGGCGGAACAAAGACAAGCCAAGCGAGTCCATGTCTTTAGGACCTAAAGCACCAGCATCAAGCAAGACATGCCAATTGTTTTGCTGAGCCAACGCCATCCACTGGTAAGAATACTTAGACCCTGTGACTCTTGACTGCACAGGAAACACAAACAAACCGGTAGCAGTATCCTTCTTCCTCTTCTTCTTACTCAGAATCTCCTTCTTAAGATCCATGGAACAAAGCCTAAGCGTAGGCCATTTAAACCAAGCACTACCAACCTTTGCGCCTTTCTCCTTAGCACATTGACCCATCCAACTGACAGATTGGCTCTCGTGATCAAACATAGTCAAAAGCTTCTTGTTGGTCTGAAAGGGATAAGACTCAGCAAGGAGCTTGAAAGCAGAGCCTCTACTAACAGTGAAGACAAGACCATACTCATTCTCAGGGATGTTCAAGTAATCCATGATCCTAATCTTGATATCATGTTCAATGGATCCTCTCTCAGCACCACCGTATAAAGCATGGTTGCTCAGGTTAGCACTAATCTCGGACAAACTAAAAGTGCAAGTGTCCCAGTAATGAACCGTCTGAAGATACGAGAAGAGTCCAAATCCACAGTAGTCAAGACATACCTTAGGTAATGATAAGTGGAAGTACTCATCGTTTCTCAACTGGTCCACTTTCTCCGAAGACTGATACTTTGGGTACATGGTCAAAAACGTGGTTAAGGCTTCTTGGAGCTCAGGCAAAGCTTCTTCTGAATCAAATGCTCTTTGTGCAGCAATGGAAGTAGCACGCAAGAACTCACGTTGAGCGTTGAGCCTAGCGAGTGATCTTGAGCGTCCAAGGGTTTGGTCTTGAGGCTCTTGGTCTTCTTCTTCGATGTCTTGAGATTTGATGAGTAAACCATCTTCTGATGCTTCTTCGAGAGCTTCTCTAAGCTTGGATTCATGGAGTTTCCGCGCTTTAGTAGACTCGGAAACATCGCGGTTCCTGCTGCTGCTGCTACTCTTCTTGTCAAGTACAAGAGCAGCAGCACAGTGATAAAGAGGCTTCCAAAGTGAGATATGCATCAAATCCCAATCCTGAAAACTAAGAAAGGTAGGGGGAACTAAAGTTTGGCTTTTGTCTGAAACCGCAGTGAAGAGAAGGAAATAAAGGTCACGACTTTAGAAACCTGGGATTACCAGAAACAGAACCCACGAGTCAAAATCGCCACAGGGTTTGGTATCGATTCCAAACAGTTAAGAGAGGATCAAAAGTCAAAACCTTTGTCCCATGAGGAAACGAGAAAAG
This sequence comes from Moricandia arvensis, assembly GCA_905132765.1. Lineage (NCBI taxonomy): Eukaryota > Viridiplantae > Streptophyta > Magnoliopsida > Brassicales > Brassicaceae > Moricandia > Moricandia arvensis. The sequence goes on from CAJHQP010002529.1 coordinate 59,852, forward strand.
AGTCAAAACAGAGAAGAGACGCAAATCCCCAAAACAGAGAAGAATAGATCCACAAACAGAGAGCTCTAAATATTTGTGTTTAACATCTGAAAACACACACAGAAGAAGAAGAAGGAGAAGCTTCCTGTTCCTATTTGAATAGAAATTTGACTCCTTTCACATCAAAGTAACCATACCGAGAAATTTTTAGAGCTTAATCTCTCTGGTCTGGTGATGATAATCTTCCCTTCCCTTGAAACGTAAATAGTGACTAAAATGCCATTTGACATTTTTATATTATATATCAATCAATCAAATGCTTTAATCTTTTGCTGTTACTTGCTGTTCCAATTCCAAATTATCATTTTTACTTTTCCTTCCTAATTTTTTAATCAATCAATCCACCCAAGCAGCATACATTATTTGAATTTTATAATCCGATTTTTGATATCTTTTGGTGATTGGTTAGTCTGGGGACCCGTTCCTTATTTTTCCTCAGCTGTTTTTCTCTCAATTGTTTTGAAGCTCTCTAATAACTTTAGGTCTTGAAGAGCTGGAGCCTAAGGGCATCTTCAACCCTAGCAACCTCTTTGGGTTACTTATTTTCTTTTTTCTTTTTTTTTTTGATTTTTTAAAAAAAAAAAAAAAATTAAAACGAACCACTCACGGGCCACCACGTGTCAGTGGGATCCGTGAACAGTGCAAGAACCATGCTAAATGGGTTGCTTATTTTGGCAACTTAAGTAATGTTGTTTGTCTTGGTTTTAGTGTTTTTGCAAGAACCAAAGGTAAGCACTTTACCTTCTTCTCCTTTGAATCGGTTTTGAACAAGTAAATAATAAATTGGTGTACAAAAAAAGATAAGTAAATAATAAATATTCTTATTTATGATCCAACCCACCCATTTCTTGGTTTTATTTATGACTGTACATTCTGCTCTTAAAAGTGGCCAACAGTATTTTTAAAACATACAGATTTAGTATTTATTAAAATAAATAAATATAGTAGGTGATGTGGGGGCTCAATAAGAGGGTAATTAATAACACTGACCATAACATGTGGATATACGCAGATTTTTTTTAAAAAGAGCAAATGTATCTTCTTCATGTGACAAAAATTAGTATAAGAGTATGATTATCAGTGGTCCTTAGTCAGAGATCCTTAAGAACAGTTAAGGAAATGTTTCTTAATTTTCAACTGAAAAAGTTAAGGACGTCTCTTATATAAGAGACGTCTTTAACTTTTTCAGTTAAAGATTAAAAAACATGTCTTTAACTGTTCCTAAGGACATCTGCCTAAGGACCACTGATAATTATGCTCTAAGATTAATCAGTGATTATTGTTAAGATGTTTTTGTAGTTTTATTTTATTAATAGTGTAAGTTATGGAAGAATTATTAATTGTGGTGGAAATGAAGGCAGAGAGTGACAAATGTGCATTCCAGTCGTTAGAAAAACATAGCTCAATGGAATCAAATCCAAAATGCTTTACTTATACAATGATTAGTCAACTATCTATTTATATTATTACATATTCACCTTTGCTCAAATCATATCATTTTGACAACTCAAACTTTTCCAAAAGTGGTTTTTTTATGGACAACAAATTCCCCACATTCCAAATCCAAAAAACAAAAGGTTTCATGTTTTTGATCTTATTAAGCATTTTCAAAGATGCTTTTATTGACTGTGTGCATAGTTATAAACACATAAGGGAGAAAAGGAAAAAACATAAAGATGGGTGAGAATGTGACGTTCACTTCTCCGACAGTAAAAATAAAACAATGGAAGTGGGAAACGCACGTCGTACCCAGTTTCATGAGTAGGTAAGTGATATCTTTTGGCACAATTAGTCAATTAGTATTATTTTGCTACAGTTATATCCTTCTCGTGTTACGTATAGTTATTGCGTTGGTCTTTATAATTCGTAAGTGGCACCTTTTACTATTGTGATGATGACCGAGATTTTCACTTTCAAAATGGGACACCGATCGTGGTTTTTATATGACCATGCATGCATCAGTCGAGTTATTTTCAGCATTGAACATTTTTCATAATGGGATGTTTGGTGAAACATGCACAAACACAACATAAAGCCGTACATTTTGGCCATTATAATAAAATATGATCATTGCATGTTTCCTTTACACTGTTATGTCAGATTGCATATCATTATAATACATTTACATCCAACAAATGTGTTTTTAATAACAAGAAGGATATATTAAAAACAAACAAAAGGTTTAACAAAATTAAATATTAAAAGCATAAAAATAGAGAATAATTAACCCAACAATGTGTTTTTGTAACTCCCATTAATATCTGATGGCCCATTATATTTTGTAACACATATACAGCATACCAAATAATACAATAAGGCTTGTGAGCTAACAGTCATATATCTCAAAGAAAAGGCCCAAACTCCCCTTCAAAAGAGAGAGAGAGGACTCAGACTCAGAGAAGAAAATAACGAAAGGAATCGGATAAAGAGATGGTGTCAGAAGAGATAGAGTCAGACTCAGAGAGGAAAGGACGGCTCTGAACCAGTAGACACGTCTTCACAGACACACTTCTCACATGTCTCTCTCTCTCTCTTTCTAAAATGTTAGTTGTTTTTTTTTTTTGGTGTGAAGATTTTGCATGCTTCTGCTACTTTAGCCATTTTGCATGCTTCCGTATCCATTTATCTTTATCCGACAAGTTTGGCTTGATTCTGTCTCTTCACCAAAACGAATCTATTCTGTCTCTTTTGACCGTCTTGGCACCCTATTTACAATTGTAACCCCTCCTCCTCTTTAGTTTGGGACAAAAATCACATTTGTCATAAATATTCTTCTCTCTATTTACCCTAAAGATGAGCCGGTTGTCTTGTCCCCGCAAGAGCAATGTTTAGCCAGTATTCATTGTGTCTTCATACTAATACGTAAAGTTGATTATCAAGTTAGTTTCATAATCCATTTTTAAGATGCACTCCTACATGTAATAAATTAAGATACTATAACATGAGCACTTGCAACGGGGTTTCGTCACGGGTCCGTGGGCCGAATCCGTCCAATATATCGAATTAAAATAAAGAAAATTGGGCTGAGAAGTTGACAGATCGGTACGGATGAATCCGTAAAGAAGGCTTCGAAGGCTTCGATCCTTAGGCGACGTGGCGTCATATTGTTGGCTCGTTGATGTATTGTGTTCGGTGATCTAGCAAAAAAAATCATTTGCGATCGAACACAAGAAAAAAAAATTAGAGCTCTTCCCGAAAGGCGATATCTCTCGATCGTGGATCCTTCTCTTCCGTCGTCTTCAGAGGTAAATAACCTTCTTCACCGGTAGATTAACGTCTAGGTAAATAACCTTCTTCAGAGGTAAATAACTCGTTGGTTTCAATTCGTTTTGGGTTTTGTTTTTGGTTTCGGTTACAATTTCCTTCGGGTTTCAAACGATCTTCTATATTGTTTTCGGGTTCGGTTTCAAATCATTTCCGTTTTCTTTTTCATTTTCGTTTTGCTTTCAAACGATCTTCTATATTGTTATCGGTTTCGGTTTCAATTCATTTCCGTTTTAGTTGTTCCTTTCCGTTTTTTGGAATAAATTTGGTGATGAAGCTTAATAATTACCATCTTTATATTTAATCCTTGTATCTTTTTTTTTATCTTCCAATTAATAAAATTTCAATTTTAAATTTTATTTTTTAAAATATTATTTTATTCATAAGAACTCTTTTTCGGTATCAGCATTGGACGATTCGAATACTTAACTATTCATAAACAAAAAAAAACAAAAAAAATATTAAAATATCCTAAGGATTCTAAAAAGAGCCTTACCATTGCAAGTGCTCTTAGGCCTGTTAAGTTGTCTTATCTCGAATTTGGTTATACGTTGCCAAATAATAATTGATGGAGAGATTAGAGAAGTGTTTGTGGTTTTATTCATGTGAAAGTTTTGAGAATATTGAAAGAAGAGCCACCAGACCACCTACGTATCATGAGAGTAAAGAGAGAGAGAGAGAAGAAAGAAACAGAGCATGTCTTTTACTCTCTCTCTATGTTCCCAAGAAACCCAACACAACTCTGTCATAAAGCTTCACACTCTCTTCTCCTTCCCATCTCTCCCTAGTCCATAAAAGGAACCTTACTCTCTCAGAAAGTTCCCAACCTTTAAACACACACCCCCAAAGCTAGCTCACAATCTTTTAACTCTTCGACATGCCTTCTCATGTGAACGAGTCGCGTCGTTTAACCAAGATTCCTCATGGAGGAGGAGCTGTGGCAGATCAGCAAGACCAGCTTCCTTGTCCTCGCTGTGAATCAACCAACACCAAGTTCTGTTACTACAACAACTACAACTTCTCACAGCCTCGTCATTTCTGCAAAGCTTGTCGCCGTTACTGGACTCACGGTGGTACTCTCCGTGACATTCCCGTCGGTGGCGTTTCCCGTAAAAGCTCTAAACGCTCTCGCACTTGCTCCTCCGCCGTCGGAAGCCGGGAGTTCCCGTTACAAGCGACGCCTGTTCTCTTCCCTCCGTCGTCTAACAATGGTGATGTCACGGCGGCGAAGGGAAGTGTGTCGTCGGTCTACGGTGGTTTCACCTCTCTGTTCAACTACAACGCCGCCGCGAGCAGAAATGGGCCTGGTGGTGGTTTTAATGGGCTGGAAGGGTTTGGACTTGGGCTTGGTCACGGGTCGTATTTTGACAACGTCAGGTTTGGACAAGGGATAACGGTCTGGCCTTTTTCGAGTAACGCTACTGATGCTACAACAGCTGTTACAAGCCACGTGGGTCCAACACCGGCGACGTGGCAGTTCGAAGGTCCAGAGGGCAAAGTCGGGTTCGTGTCTGGAGACTACTAATGAGTATACACCAGCTTCGGGAGGGTTTCAGTCTCTCTTCTACTTTCTACTCTTTTAACTTTTAGTCTAGTGACCTGTTCAAGTAGCTTGTCTGGCTTTTAGTTAGAGCATGTGTATCGCTGTCCTTAAAACAGTCCTTAGGTTAATTAATGGCCATAAATAAATCAAAATGAATATAATTACTCAGGACCTTGTTAAAATAAGGAACTTTCGTGGGCGTCCTTAATTGCCACGTGGAGTATTGCGATTGGCTGAACGAAAATGATAGGGTAAACCCTTCTTCTTCTTTCAGATCTAAGCCATATACGGCATTCAACAATGGCAGACACTCGTCTTCCTCCTATTCCACGCCTTCTTCTTCTCCATCCTCTCTCTCCTTTTCCTCATCTACTTCGACCAGATTTGCTTCTTCCTCGACTCCTTCTTCCTTTCCGGCGCCTCCAGGTTCACCGCCGGTTTCACGGGAGCAATAACCGCTCTCTCCGCCGGTTTTAAATTTGTAATGAATTCAAAACTTATGTAAGATGATGACTTAGATTATGTTTGTTATGAATTCAAAACTAATGTTTATTTATGACTTAGATTATGTTTATAGTTTGTTATGAATTCAAAACTAATGTTTAGTCATGTCTTGATCCCACACTATAACACCAACGACAACAATGATATCCCATTTACAAAGTAATCAATTTGTGTTTTTGGTTTTTTTTCCAGAATTGTAATTTTTAATGTTTTCAATTTTAATGCTACATGTTTAGTTTTAGCCTTATCTTTTACATTTAATTACTTATAAAATTAAACAATTAATATACTAAACATACAAATAATATAAAAATAATCTAAAAAACTACAAAAGTCCTACCAATATTCTACACATTTAACAAATGTCCTTATCAAAGTCCTAAACATACAAATAATATAAAAATAATCTAAGGACTTTCATTTTGTCCCACCAATACACATGCTCTTAGATTAATTGTGAACGAAACTACAAATCTGAGAAACGTTTGTTCGTTTGTATTTGGCTCTAATGTTAATCCGACCACAACTTTGGAAAACAACAGTCTACTTTTTTTTTTTTAAAGGAAATGCATTGTCTCTGTTTACATCACTTCCAAACATTATCTATCAACGACACAAGGAAGAGGCAAGTGTATAACGGTAATATTTATTTACACAGGAAATGCAAGTCGGTATGTGTTGATATATGTACTAATTAAGTTGGAGTGGATAATTAATTAAATTAACTAACATAATCTCATATAAATCTCATTCTCACCATATCTACTCTCTCCTCAACTAAACAATTTTGTTTTTATCTGTTGTCATCATCTTCACATGTATAATCGAAAATGTATATCATCATCTGTGAGAAATTTTTAACATCTATTGAAAAGTTACAGTCAAATAAAGTTATATGGATTAGTAAGAACTTGTAATAAAGAATATTTTTTTTTAAACTGTAATTCTGAAGACATTTTAACTTTTCTTCTCATCCATACAAATGTCACCAGCCATACTCTCATGACCAGTAAGAACGAAACCTCAACCAAATTGAATCCAAAAACCCCTCAAAACAAATTAACTTAAATAAAAAGACCAGATATAAAGATGAGCTCTCTAGAGGTGCCTTCCAATAGCTTTGCCACAGAGAAGAAGATTATCAGGAGGATTGTATTCATTGGCCAGACTCTTCACTGGATCCCATACTTTTAGATAAAACTGTTGTCCCAAATACTGTCTTTCCCATATCGCTGATCTCATATTCCACATTCCTTGATTGTCCAACGACACCAATATTGTTGTCCAAGAGTTTGGATACACCTGCATTTTTACAATCCAGTAAGAACACATCAACATCACAAGAGACAACTCAAAGTTTATGACTCAAGTGACGGTTTTACCTGAGTTGTGTGTCTAGTAAGAGCGTCAACAAGATTGTAAAGAGGTCTCGCTGCAGGTGTCCATTGTCCAGAACCAAATCTATATTCATAACAAAGAAACAGTTAGTAAAGATCTTCATTCGAGAGTTAAAACAACTAGTAAAGAAGGAAAGGAAGACTCACCCAACGACCCAGAAGTCATAACCGTCAAGGTGCCAAGACTGCATTGATTCCTCATTGTTCTGAAACACAACTTCGAGGAAATCATGGAGTGATGCTTGAACAACTGATGTAGCAATAATTGCAGGAGAGTTAGAAGGGACACTCTGAATGGCATTGGTGCTGAAAACTCCGGGGATGTTGAAGTGATCAGCGAGTTTAAGAGGCGTCTCTGAGTTAACATAAGAGACTCCATTCACTGCATATCGCTGCTTCCCGTTGATCAAAGGAGCTGAACTGGAGAATACAAATGATTTGGTTGGAGTGATTTTCCCATAGTGAAATGATCCTTGAGGGTTTGGTCTAGCTGCATTCGCCGTTAAGTTCCACCTGAATGATCTGGCTTGATTCAAGGACCAATCAAGATCTTCAGGGGGAGGAGGGGGAAGATCACCAGAAGCCGGTGCGCCGGAGTTGGAATAACGCAAGAGACCAGTAACAGAAAGCTTGGAAGTTGTGAACCGGGTGGTTGCAACGATGTAATAATCTTTAGAAGGTTGGTTTAAGGTCACAAGAACTGATAAAGACTGGCCAACATGAACATCAAGAGACTGGTAATCGTTTTGCAAAACATGAGAGCCTTCAACTTCAACTACTTGCATTGTATGTCCCTGGATTCTGAAATTGAAACTGCTTGATAATCCAACATTGGAGATTCTCAACATGTAAGTCTTCCCTGTAAGATTAAAAAAAAAATCCATTAAGTAAAACATTCAAAGAACTAAGTTTTTCTTCTTACAAAACTCACCTTGGTCTCCTGTAAATGTAGTTTGGGTTTGTCCATTAATGAGCATTCCATCTGGAGGTGGAAGAAGAACCCCACCAGAATCCAAACCCTGTTGGAGAGTTTTGTGGTTGGTTTTGAACCAATCACCAATGAGCAAAGTGAAGTCTGCAACAGGGAGAGGGTAAGGAATAGGGATTCTAGGCCTTGCATAGATATTGATGGCTCCAAATCCACCGGCAGCTTTGTGGAAAGAGGTGGAAGGAAAGTAGTTGTAAGTTCCGATCTGATCTTTGGTTTGGAATTTGTAAGTGAAGTTTGAGTTTGGTGGGATTGGACAGTTTGTTCCCATTACACCATCTTGCCATGAGTTCTTCCTCTGCTTTATTCCATTCCTATTAAACCACAAGAGTTGAGAAAAATATCAAATACCCATTTCGAGTAGGGCACATTCAGATAACTAAATCTAAGTTGATCGATAAAAGTTTTCAGCTTCTAGAGTTTAGACGCTAAAGATCAAACCTTTTAAGAAGAACTGAGAGAACCCTAATCATCTAATACAAGACACAGTCATCAACTGGATTACACAAAACAGAGGATGGTTCATTCTTTGGGGAAATGGTAAAGTTTAAACCTTTATGGGTTTAATATAAACAGAAATAATATAAAAGGTTACCAGGTCAAGAGGAAAGGTTGGTCAAGTTTGTTGATGAGGTTGAGGATGATGTTGTCGTTAGTCACAACTTCAAGTTTCGGACCAGGGAACTGACCATTGATCAGAATAACCTAGAAAAAACAAACAAATCTAACATCAATAAGAGTTTTAAAATGGTAACAGACCATTAAAGAAAAAAATGGATCTTAGACTGTCAGTAAGTAGAAACTCTTGTTATGTAACTTGGTACCTGTTGAGGAACGCCAAGAGGAGAGATAACGCCATAAGTCACAGTCCAAGTGTAAAACTTGTAAGGGCTTTCTCCTTTCGCTGGCACCAGACTGCTCAGCAAAGCTAAAGCTCCAAGAACAAGATGAGGCAGAGATAGTCGTGTTATGAATGCCATTTTCATGGCTTCCTAAAAGAATGATAGAGACAAAAGAGAGAGAGAGAGAGACTGAAGACAGCTGAAAATAAAAGCTCTTCTCCTGAAATGGGAGTGAGAAATGAAGGGACTTTGAACAAAGGTTGAGGGTGACATAAATAAGTGAGAGGAAAAAGTAACAAAGGTTGTTCCACTCAAATGACAAAAAAATAAATTAAAATCAAATGACAGTGAAGATTTTGAATGAGTTTCTTGCTTTTTTTTATTTTTTGCGTTTTGGTCAAAAGAAATTAAATACAACACTTCGTAAATCAACTTCAACCATAATTTTTTACACCTTTAAATGTTAGGCGGGAACATATACTTATTTGTCTATTAACTTTTACATGCTTGTCGGCAAACTAGATATATATACTTTACTCACAGTAACATTCACATTTGAATTAGGTTGGTTTGGTTTATTGGTTAAATTACAATACAGTGTTTCATCTGAAAGTTAATACTATAAATTTGTTCATGCGACAAAAAGAAAAGAGAGTGGATAATGCAGTGAATTGAATGGGTTAACGCGTTTTGGTTAATGATAATTGCTTCCAGCCAAAGCTTAGCTATCATTGTTCGAATAACGAATGCCATTAAAAAAGGCAAATGAAATTAAATTTAAATATGATAAAAGGAATAAAGAGAGGGACAGAAAATGAGTAAAAGACAAGAGAGGCTTTCCGAAAAGATTATCATGTCCCCGCCCCGCTGATTAGATTCGCTTTCTTTGTAGTTCCTTCTTTTAAGCTAAGAACACCCCCATTGAAAATTTACGCAAGGAATTCACACGAAAATCAAGAAAAAAATAATAAAATAACAAAAACTTGAATCCTTCTCTTTTAAAGTTCATTCCAGTGAACCCCTTTTTCCTGATGTTTAACACGTGGCGGTTCTAGTGTGATAATGAATTTTTTTGAAAGGAAATAGTAAAATATTATTCTTCACAAATCAGTATCCGTCTATTTATTATGGTCTGCCTTGTTGATTGTTGTGCCACTTTTGCTGATTTCCTGCAAATTTATTAAATATACTCTTATTTTTATAAAATATTATTCTTCACAAATGAGTATCCGTCTATTTATTATTTTGCATGCATTTCGAGTTTTGAAAACCGCGGCTGGGAAATTATGGTCCCACCGTCCACCGACTGACCTATTATGGAGTATATTTCAAAACAAAAACATTGTAACTTTTTTTGTAAAACGTTTTTTTTTTAACTTTACTATTAACTATATCATTATTGAAATATAAATTAGTATTTGATAAAAAATATAAATTAGTATACATCATGTGAAAAATATATTAAATATTCAATTATAAAATGCATGAACTCCATGCATGCAAATCAGAAAACCCAACTCCATTGTTTTAACGTACAGTTAAATATATTAGTTATGTCCATTTACGTATATACGTAAACTATTATGTAATTACTGTTAAATTTGATCGCTTCCTAGGTGAATAATACGTATACCAGAAAAAAGAGCCAAACAAAGAAGAAAGTAAAAGCAAACGTGTTTTTTAGGCAACATAACGAATGATATGTATCGGGAAAATTTCCAGAACAAATCAGAAAGCATGTGGGGGACTAGGTGATTAAGCATCATTGTTTTTATAATTAAAAAAAAACAACCACTAATCATTTTGATTGTCTCTTAATCAGCTACTTAGATATAAAATCAAGTGACATATATACCAAGAGTCAACATGAGCTGACCCTATTCGGACATGTGGAATATAACACCGATAATGTAATGTCACATGCTATGTCACTTATCTTATTTCTCTACTGCTCTGAATGTAAAAGCAGCCCCTGTCTTGTTGCGATTTCAAATTAGTTTATGGGCCCTTGGAAATATAAAGCTTATATTAATGGGCCAATTTAAATGGTGACCCAAAACTAAGAAAGGCATACGTGCACAAAGAGACGAAATATGAAACACGCTCCGTCTAGCGAACACCACGCGGTGGCGCGTGTGGATACTCAAATGATGATGCGGAGGGTGTTAACGCAGAAGCAGACGTTTCTACAGTTTCCAGGGAAACTTCTTTTAAAAATTGATATATATATATATATATATTATATTTATATGACATTTTTTTTATTTACTACTAGTACACATTAGAAATGTATATAGTGGCCAACGAAAGAGGTAGATGCGCGGCAAGCGGGAGGCAGGAAAGTCAACCACGAACAGGAGTGCTTTCCAAGTAAGCTAAAGTTCTTAAAACAGAAACAAGAGAAGACTTTCCGAGTCTATAAAACACCACGATCTGGTAGCATTTTTAAGATTATGAGTTTAGTTTTTGTCTGAACTGAAATTAAAGAAGGGAAACGAAGGATGAACAAGGCGACTGAAGTGGCGGTAGGTGGTGTTGTGGGAGCTGTTGCCTCTGAGATCCTGAAATATGCGATCGTAGAGGCGAAGTTGGTGTCTGCTTTCAAATCTGTGTCTAAGGAGCTCGCAGCAACTATGGAGGAACTGCTTCCCATCATCGCAGAGATCGAATCTACGCAAGGTGCAGAGAAAGTAGAGGAACTAAAGACTCTCACGGATACGATCCGTAAAGCCCGTGTGTTGGTTGACAAGTGTAAAGGCGTCAAGAAGTGGTGGCAGTTTTACTTAAAATCTTATTACACAAGAAGAGTTAATAAAATCAACAGGAAGATGGTCAAGTTCTGCCACGTTCAACTACAGCTAATCCAGGTTAGGAACCAAGGGGTGAACTCTGTTACGCTTGAAGAAATTAATGATGGTGTCCAAACCATCAGTAGGAGGATGGATGTTGTTCGTGCCCCCGTTTTAAACGCCAAGTTTTGTTCAGTTCCAGAGCTTAAAAAGGTTCCCGTTGGATTTGCTTTGCCACTGATGATGCTCAAGAAGAAGCTCCTTGATGCTGCCGTGGTCAGACTTGTGGTGTCTGCTCCTGCCGGGTGCGGGAAGACCGAGCTCGTTACTCACCTTTGCCACGACCATGACATCAAAAGTACAACTCCTTTTAAACTTTTGTATTATTAATTAATTTATATCTAAAAAGTGTTTTGCTTCCATTTGGCAGAGGAGTTCAAACATATCTTCTACAGTGTTGTATCAAGTACTCCTAAGTTTAGGGTCATTGTACATGATTTAATCAAGCACAACGGTTACGAAGCACCTGCATTTGATAACGATACACAAGCAGCTAATGGCTTAAAAACACTGCTAGAGGAGGGATTTGATAGGAATGATGCTATATTGTTGGTCTTGGACGATGTTTGGTCGGCTGGAGCGGCGTCCTTTCTTGAGAATTTTCCAACTGACATTCCCAACCTCAAGATCTTGGTCACTTCTCGGTTTGACTCGCTGGATTTTGGTGACACATTTAAACTGGAACCTTTGAAAAAAGAACATGCCAAGATCCTTCTCATTCAATATGCATCGCGCCCTGATCACGCATCTGATGCTGAGTATGAACGTCTTCTCCAAAAGGTATTCTCTATTGAGCCCTTTACATTGGTGATTCCCTTTCCTAATATTTTGTGGGATTGCAGATATTGGAACGATGCGCTGGATTCCCACTCTTGATCAAAGTAATAGGCGGTTCTCTTAAAAAACAATCTCTAAATCAATGGCAAGGACAAGTCATAGACTGGTCTGGAGATGGCTCGATTCTTGATAGTCCTGAAGTGATAAAGCGTTTGGAGACTAGTTTCGATGCTCTAAAACCCTCCAGTCTCAAACAGTGTTTCTTGGACATGGGTTTGTTTCTCGAGGACCAAAAAAACCGTGCCTGGATGATATTAGACATATGGGCCGAGTTATATGGTAATGGTACAATAACGGAGAAAGATAAAATGATCCATTCTATGAAATACCTTGAAGACCTTGCCTCCCATAATCTTCTTGATCTTGTTCCTCTCGGGTAACTTTTTTAAATATTTCTGTTTCTATCTCAACCTAAAAGTTCTCAAACTTATAATGTGATATGTACTCGCTTTTAAAACAGGAAGAAGGAGCACGAAGACGGTTTCTACAATGACTTCTTAGTCACTCAACATGATATCCTCAGGGAGTTGGCTATCAAACAAAACGAATCAGAAGCAATCCTCGAAAGAAAAAGACTTACTCTGGAGATAAAAGAAGATGGATTTCCAGACTGGTGTTTGAATCCAATAAACTCTGTTGTTAATGCCTCTCTGCTCTCTATCTTTACTGGTAACTTAAATCTCTACGGTCACTATAGGAAACTGATATTTCTAGAAATATGATTATTATATCCTTAACTATGGATGGCTGGTCTTAATTTTGTTTTTGTTATAGACAATGCATTCTCATCATCATGGTTTGAGATGGATTTCCCCAATGTTGAGGCTTTAGTTCTGAATATCTCCTCATCAAACTATGCATTACCTAGCTTCATTCCTACAATGAAGAAACTCAAGGTTGTGATTATTATTAGTCACGGTCCTTATCCTGCAAAGTTGACCAACTTGTCGTGTCTCAACTCGTTACCGAAACTGAAACGGATCAGACTGGAGAAAGTTTCAATCACTTTTCTAGACATTCTCCAGTTGCAGCTTGTCAGTCTGAAGAAGTTGTCTTTTGTTATGTGTAGCTTTGGTGAGGTTGACAAAAGGGAAATAGATGTCTCCAAAGCTCTATCAAGCTTACAAGAGATTGACATAGACTATTGTTATGATCTCGAGAAGTTACCTTACTGGATCACTGAAGCTATTTCATTGCAGTCACTTAGCATTACAAACTGTCATAAGCTATCTATGCTTCCTGAAGATATAGGCAGCTTGAGTAAGTTGGAAGTGATGAGGTTGTGTTCTTGTATTAGTCTCTCTGAGCTACCTGAAACAACTGCGAGACTCAACAACTTGCAGTTTCTAGATATATCTCATTGCTTAGAATTGAGAAAGTTGCCTCTAGAGATTGGGAGACTGCAGAAGCTGAAGAAGATCTCCATGAACAAGTGTTGGAGATGCAAATTGCCGGATTCAGTGAGGGATCTAGAGAATCTGGAGGTGAAATGCGATGAAGAAACTGCGTTGGTCTTGTGGAAAGGGTTGAAGCAAGAAATGAGAAACTTGAAAGTTCAAGAGGAGGAAACAGAACACAACCTGAACTTGCTTCAAATGTTTTAAGTTGCGACTGAAAGAACATTTTCACTAGCTTGTGTGTGCCTTGTAATGTTGTTTTTATTCGTCTCATCATCCAAATGCAAATAGAAGTAATGTTGTATGCTTCTGCTTCCGTCAATAAAACTTTATAAATTACATATTTGACTTTGATTTTTCATAAGCGTCATAAAACTACTTCCACACTACAATTTTGTTTCAATTAGATTGGAAAATATATTTATATAGATAGTATGATATTTTACATTGCATATATGTATGTAAGATCAACAAAAAAGACTGACAAACAATGAGCCCGATACAAAAATAACAGAACATTAAGGACGAGTGTTTTTCTTTTTTCGTTGTCAATAACAACACTCTTTTTTTATATCAAAGAGCATAAACTATTTCTCCGCTACTGTCAATGTCGATTTCAGACTCGGAATCAAAGTCGTCCATGTCATCATCAAGATCAAGATTGTCTGTCATGAAGTCGTCTAGGCAACGGTTTCTTACAGCGGGAATCGTGGCCTCAGAGATGATTTGCATGATCGTGTCAAGGCTTTGCATTGGTTGTTCAGGCTCTTGAAACTGGCTTCCTGAGTTGCTCTCCTCTAATAGATCAGCTGGAAGGTTCTTCAAGAACCAAGCATGGTTCTTGATCTCCGGTATGCTAATCCTAGTAGCGGGATCGGCAACGAAGATTCTTGAAATGAGATGACAACATTCAGGTGAAATCCTTACGTCTTCAGGGATTGCGTATTTAACGCTAAGGATTCTCTGTATAGTCTTTCGATAGTCTCTAGGCTCATCTGGATCTTCGAATGGATAAGCTCCAACCAACATGACGTATAAGGTTACACCACATGACCATACATCTGCAATCTGGTAAATTGTAACCACTCTTAATTATTCATTCAGATTCATTCATCCTCAAAGTGAAGCAATTACCTTGCCATCATATTCCTGACGAAGCAGCACCTCTGGTGCAATGTAAGCAGGAGTACCAACAGTTGACTTTGGTTGTGAGTGAAGAACAGATGACTGTCCAAAAGCATAGCAAAGACACATATATTACCTTAAACAGAGAATCCAAGAAGAAGAAGAAGAAGACATTCATACACATACCTTTGAGTATCCAAAATCACAAATTTTTAGGCGAGGTGCAGGGCTTCCGTCCAGCAATGTGTTCTCCAGCTTCAAGTCGCGATGGCAAATTTGCTTCATTAAAAAAGACCAAAACATGAATAAACAGAGTAAATCATTAATAGAAACATGTGAGCTCGAGTTTCCAAGAACATCATCTCTCAGCATACCATGGCATGACAATAGCTGACTCCAGATATAAGCTGCTGAAAGAAGAATCGAGCCTGACATGTGATTAAAAACAAAGTTTTCAAAATTAGAAACAGAGACGCGCCTCAGAGATAAGAAGAATAAGAGAAGGAATGCAAAACCTCATCCTCACTAAAACGTCCAGGTCCAGCATTGCAAATCCGCTCATAAAGTTCACCACCAGAAGCGTACTCCATTATAATAGCCAAATGAGTCGGTGTTAATATGACCTATCTCCCCAATTACAATAAACCGTTTGTTAAAATAAATAAATAAGAGAGAGAGTCCAAAGCCCCACACACACACACTGGCTCAAAGATAAAAAGGAGGTGGTGTTACCTCTTTAAATCTGACAATATTAGGATGCCTGAGTGACCTGTGGTTTATGATTTCCCTTTGAACATTCTCATCAATCTGACATGTCGTTACAAGTCAGACAGCAAACTCAAACGAACAAAACCCAAAACATTAAAAAAAAAAGTGTTGAAAATGAGAAAAGTGATTCGTAAGAAGCTTAAAGCTCAGCACTTTATCATTAATAACTATAAAAAGGCGAATGATTTGTTATCATTAACCCTAAATCTAAGCAAAAGCAATAACGATCAATGAAGTAACTTCCGAATATAGAAGAAGAAACCTTGTCTCCTCGTTCGATGTACTTAACAGCAACGAGCTCCTTAGTGACTTTATCTCTCATGAGACGTGCCACTCCGAAATTACCAGACCCTATATCCTTCACGAAGTCGTATCTATCACTGTCGTGCATAATCGGCATATCCATCGGTCCTGTGCTCACCGCTCCTCTATCCATCTCTCTCTCTCTCTCTCTCCTCTTCCTCCCTTCACATCAAATTCGAATCTTCCCAGTAATAGAATCTAGCAAGAGGAAGACTCGCGAAAGGACAAAATATCCCCGAAGAGGAAGAAAAGCGTATGAGCAGAGAAGAAGAAGAAGAAGAAGAAGAAGCTGAATAATAATTTAAAACAAAAAGAAAAAAAAACAATTATTGGTCCTCCCAAGAGATAAGGATAGTCTCAAAACGACAACGTTCTGTTGTTGATACGACAAGAGCCGCCGCGTTTTGATCATTGATGTTGCTTCTCAAGAAACTATAACCCCAAAAGAAAAAAAATATTAAATTGAAAATGAAGAAAAAAAGCGCGACTTCACTCGTCCTTGTCGGCTAAAAACAACAATCTTTTTGCTCTTTAAATTCTTTGTATTTATCCATTTAGATTTCTTTCTCCCTTTTTTCTTTTTAAAAATGTTAAAACAAGAATTGTATCGAACTGACAAACTAAATGGAGTGTGTAATTACTAATTACTTATAATAAAAACAGATTATTTAAAAATTATTATACCAAATTAGATATTTTTTCTTCTTGGTGACAAAGATATTCTATTTTAAGCAAAAGAAGGAGACAAAGATATTATAAAAAATAATCTGTTTCGGGGAAAATAATAAAACTTAGTTCAGAAGGAAACAGAAGCTTTGCAGCGGCCATGTGCTGAAAGAATATTCTCTACCATTACGTCGTTAGCTCGCGGCGTTGAAACGTAGACACTGACTGCTGCCTAACGGAACGGAGCTCCAAAGACGGTGTGAGGCCTTTAAATTATCAAAGTGATGGGCCTCTACTTGCTATAGAAAATGTAATTGGGCCTTCTAATGTGTAAAAAAAGACCAGCCTAATTTTACCAATTGGTGATTAGATTGGATGTATTACTCAAAACTTTAGAGCAACCTTATCGCTCAGTTTGTATAATAGAGATTCTTATAAACAAATTAATAATATTTAAATTAAATAATTAAGCATTGATTTAAATGAAAAGATAAGTTAGATAAGGACATGTGGAAAAATAATGCATTAGATGATAGACAACTGGAAATTAAAGTTCTTAGGAGTTCTCTAACAGAAACTTATTCTTTCTCTTTCCTCAATTTCTATTACATTTTTCTTTTCTTTTATAGCTAGACACCCTTTACAAATCACATGTAATTGCTCAGTGAGAATCTCTTAACAAGAATCTCTCATCAAAATTAGTAATATTATAATAGATTTTTTTTTCAAAATTTGTCAAGAAAATTTCAATACAAATGCTCTTAACTTCTTAATTTTGACTGTCTATTTACATGCAGGTAATCTCAAATTAGACTTCACTAAGGGCCGTCGTATTAACTGGTTCTTGAATTGACCTAGTTAGAAATCTACATTTGCGTCATTAGAGAGAGAGAGAGTTAATAAAAAAAAGGAGCGTATGGGTTTATGGGTAAGTGCGCAATTAATGGGTCAGCGCTTAATTTAATGACCGATGCTCATCAATTTCATCACCTTCTCTTTATTGCTACACAAAGCATCCTACTGGTGTAATTTGTATACTAATATATGCACATGCACATTAAGTATCCGTGTTTCTAATGAACATTTTAAAATATCTACAGCTCACCACCCACATACATACATCTACTGATCCATATGATCATGCTTAAGTGGATGAAACCTAGTGTATGCTTTTTAGATTGGTTTGACTATTTATTTAGATGGTGTTGTACGTGTAATCCATCCGCTGTTGATTCAGTAATATATAGAGCAAACGGTTATGGAAGAGCGTGAAGATTAAATTGATGGGTGGTCAAAGAGTGCTAATAAATGACCCAACACTATCTTAATTGCCAAGCATTCACACTTCACTTTTTCTTTAGCGTCATCTACTTGATGATTATTGTATACTATATGCGTTTCTTTATAAGTACAATAAGTGTATTTAACACATTCTCAGTAAAATGATGTATAATTTTTGTAGTCACTATCATAATGTTTAATATGTTTTCGTCATTTCATAGTTTATACCTCAAGCTTATACATATATAGCATGTTTTAATATTGTAAAAAAAAAACTCCCAAAACATCAGTTGTGAAAAGGAAAAAAAGCAGAAAGCTATTAAACCATCTAACCAAGCTAAAAAGGAGTTTCATAATTTCGGAAATAAATAATACAATAAAAAAAACAAAGGATGGCCTGTCCATGGTATTTTAAAAATATTTGGGTTTGACATTGTGATAAACAACTAGGCGAGGTGACCCTGCTATTTGCATCTCATTTACAAATATAATTGCATCCAATAACACTAACATCTCTCATTTTGACTTAATATCAAAAATACAAGAAAAATGTAAAATAGTATATGTTTCCATAATAATAAAAAAAACAGAGGGATAGATGGAGTGGAGATCTTTTGTTCAATTTCATACGAGCCTTTGGGTTATATACTCTTCACCAAAACTCAAAATCAACCAAATACCGCTGACTTTAACATGTTGAGTGTCTTTTCGATGTTGGACGTACCACAAAATTAGAAAGAACTCGACACCGTCCGTAATGGCTTGAGCAAAGTCAGAGTTTCCAACTGCAAGAAAAGTCGAGGAAATTAAGAGCATGTCCATCAAAGGGTTCCTAAGAGGTTCTTAACCCAAAAAGGTGATGGGTCCCACCACTTTTTTTAAGAATCCATCTCTAAAAATCCCTAGTTTAGAACCGTCTCTTGCACTGTTTCGTGGACTCCACTGCCACGTGGCGGTCCACGATTGGTTTATTTATTTTTTTTTTAATTTTTTTTTTAAATCAGAAAAAATTAAAAAAAAAGAATTTAAGAACCCCATAGGGGTTCTTATGGATGGAGATGGTCTTAGTATATAAAAACAATTAATCCAAGCCAAAAATTCAAGAAACTACAATATAATTAATTTAAAGAAGTTGATCGATGTGATTGAAGCTAATATATGGGATAAATAAAGTGTATCTAATGAGAAAACACTTAAAAGATCTTCAGACAGAAAGGTGTAAGCAAATCTTAGACTCTCAAGGTACACAAATTTATCTCTATTAGGTAGAAGAAAGCTGATATATGTCGTAAACTACTACCATATCATCGCACTAGTCTCGGCCAAGAATTAGTGAAGTGATGTGACCTGACCCACCATGAATTTAACAACTAGGTTAGTTAATGCATTATTGTTCGGAGAATCCAACAAAAAGGAAGTTTTAAACTATGGGCTATATGGCTAGACGAACAAGAAGTGCTGACAAGGCTTTATCATTAAATGTTATCTATAAAGCAACACCTCCTCTGTACCAGTGTAACTGTACTATACTATACCATAAAGAATAATCAAAATGCAGAAAAAAAAATCGAAACCCTAAATATTATTAGTGGGGAAACTAAAATTCCAACTTTTTATTTTGTTCCTACGTACCTTGAACTGGGGAAAATTTGAGGTTATTGAGCAAGCGAGAAGGTCAAAGGCCGTAATTTTTTTTTACTTGTTAAAACTACCGAGATGAACCAATGATACTCCTTGTACCCTCCTCGTTCTCTGAATTTGGCTGCGTCTGAGTCTCCTGCGTTTGAAGTGGTAGCGGTTGGGAAGATTGTGTAGGAATGAATAACTTAGCCTCATGATGTTGTTGTTTTTGATGATGATGCAATTGCTGATAACTATCATTCGTGGGAGGGCTATCAACAAAGTTACCACCACCAAGAGCCAAAGACGGTGACATTCCGCTGGAGCTTAATTGATTAAATCCGGTTACTGTAACTGAACCGGTCGGTACAAAGTCAAAACTATTATCAAACCTCAAAACCTCAACTTGAGGTTGGTTTTGATGATGATGATGATGTGGACTAGTGTTACTACTTCCTCCTCCCGCTCCAAACGCTCTAAACAATTCATTCTGCTGCTGCTGCTGCTCTCTCGCAACCGCTAATTGCTGAGCCTCAAAAATTTGTTGCTGTTGCTGATGGTAGAGTTGTCCAGTTGGAATAGCCATCATTGGAAACAAGTTATGATGCTGCTGCTGCTGCTGCTGAGTCAGCACAGACGCTGAAGAAGAGGAGGAAGACGGTCGCTGCAGCTGCGGTTGCGGCGGTAGAGACATGAAATGCGGTTGAGTTGGGAGAATAGGAAGCATAGCTTGATGAGGACCAACGTAAGCAGCGAGTTCTTTCTTGGCGTTTTCAAGATCTTGTTGAAGCTGTTTATGCCGATGTTGAAGGATTGATATTAAACCGACGCAACCGTAAACCGGGTCGCGGAGTCGAGCTTCGGCTTCGTAGAAAAGAGAGTTAACGGCGTCTTCTCTTTGGTTAGCGGCGAGCTCGTTGAGTAGCTTGGCGACGTTACTTGCACCGAAGACTTTGTGAACGTATGAGAATTTTTGAGGGTTATCTGGCGGGAAATATGGAGCGAACACACACTCTTGTGTGCATTTTCTCCTTAGGAACTTACAAGCTGCGCATGGAGAGCTTGAAGACGCCATTTTCTCTCTCTCTGGAAAAGCCTGGAAGAAGAAAATATTCAACTTATTTGATTAAATAAACAGTTTCTTTTTTTTTTTGAATATGAGAAAAATAGGGATCGTGAAAGTAAATGCATCGAGGAAGCTTCATGTCACAGTTATATATTAACATTGAGAAGAAGAAAAATGATATCGTGAATCGTGCATACAAAAATATTCCGTACAAGAAATAGAATGGTAAAACATCAATAAAATTAAATAAAAAAAACTAAATGGTACTATATTTTTTCTTTGAACAACAAACTAATGGTATATTATACTAGTAGCTCTCTGATAATATAAGAAAACTAGAAATGGTTACAAACCAGAATAAGATGATGCCGACCGTATGACTTTCAAATGTTTTATTTCAATTACAGATCTGTCTATAAAAAAGTTCATGGGTAGTTTAAGAAAGAAGATCAGCAGGTTCCAAAATAAAACAAAATATAAATCATAATAAATGATTAGAAAAAAAAAAGAAAAATCTATCAATATCAATCTATGTCAATCAAACTATTATCTGAATCAAATCATCGATAAGAAAAAAAGGAAATACCTCAATTAAATATACGAATCTTTCTCCTTTTCAAAACCTTTTCACTCAGATATCTTTTTAGCTAGCTATGTATCTCACTCTCTTCATCCCATGATTCCATGATCGATGGAGATAGTTAGAGTGAGTAATAAGTAACTGAACGGGTTTTAGGGTTTCTAAGAAAACCCCAGATTATTGATCTGGTTTCTGATTTATCTTGCCCCAAGGCCCACGATTTATAAACTGAAGAGAAAAGAATAAGGATCAGGAAAGAAGGAGAAGAAGAAGAATATGAAACGAGAGAAAGAAACAAAAAAAAAGAAAGGAGGCTTTTCTAATGAAGGAGACGATCATTTATAGTAGCGGATACACGCTATAAACTATAACCGTCAAGATTACAAGAGAGGAAGGTTTACAGCCGTCCGATCTCATAATTATTATCTGGGGTTTTAATACTAAGCAACCGCGTACGTAATTACAGTGTTGTCCCTGTATTATTTCATTAGTTTTTTGTCGAAATTACCCTTGAACTGCTGTCTTGGTCTCGAGATAAGTCCTTTTCCCCCCTCTAATCTCAAACTGATACGAAATCTTAAACAGTTACTGAAAAAGTCAGCCCCACGAATACACACCATTTCTTTTTATTTTCTCACTATCTTTACATATACAATGCACTCCAACGTCCAATTATTGAATTATCTAACTTTATAATATAAGCAATAAATATATTAATACATTATGCTGCACTTAAAACCTTTTTAAGTAAATAGTCAAAGGTCACATGCCAACTGGAGATGGAATTAAAGTGCTTCGTTATGTTCAACACAAGTTTAGTGTTGCACATGGTTGGCTGTATCATCACTGATTATTTCATTGTCCAGCTTATTTCATTGAATGCACTTTTACTAAGAAAAATATCCTAAGCTAAATGTATCTAAGCATTCACTGTTGGGCAATTTGGATGTTTTATTGACAACAAATTTTCATTGGAAATATTACTACATAGAATAGAGGTAAATAGAAAACTTGAACTTAAAAATAAAAGAGAGTAATGTTTTAGACCAAAAAAAAAAAAAGAGAGTAATGTTCTCGTTGCTCCTAAATGTATATATAGCAAATTATAAAATTAATCGACTAATGGCAGGGGTATTACTGTAGTTACATAACAACCCCACTACTAGTTACCGCACGTGTGCCATAACCAAAAAAAACAATCTAAGGGCATCTCCATTAGTGAACCCCTCATGGGGTTCACATTTTTATTTTTTTATTATTAAATTTTTTTTTTTTGTTTTTAAAAAAAAAAAAAAAAAAAAAACGGACCTATCGCGGGCCGTCACATGTCGTGGGGCCAACCAACGTTAGTTAGGTCAAATTTGACTGCAGGTTTGTTTGCATATACTATTCATTTATTATTTGCGCATTATTCAAAACTAAATACATTCAAACAAGCATATCGTTCTCACTAAATATTTCCTTGAAAACAAGTAGATTCTTCAAAATATTTAACTTTAATACACCCAGCCATATAAAATCAAATCAAAATATTGTATTCAAACAAATAAATTTTCTTGTTATTAATCTACCACTTGAACGAAAATTGTAATTGCTGAAGAATATAACCCAAAATTTCAAGGGTGCACAAATACCCAGGTAGAAATAATAATACAATACTATTAGTTTTCTTTTTTTTCTCCCGTTTGCTCCGTTGAGTTTTGTGAAACCTAGGCGAAAAGTTAACGTAGAAATGTAGAAAAGTTGCATACGGAAAATATACATGAAAAACAAGAGATTGGCGTTAGTATTTGGTGTACAACGACACTTTTCTACGTGTTCCTACGTATTTTAACTTGACAAAAACTACATATGCAATCTTATATTTTAATTGTAAAATCTAGCAAAATTTATCATAAGCATTCACCATGAAGACATTCCATCTTAAAAACCCGTCACCATAAAAAAAAATTGAAACAAAAAAATCTAGTGGTTGAGATCCGATCTTTCAAGACGTAGACCTCTCTCTATATTCTACGAAGCTTGTCCGGTCGTGCAAATCCAATGGCTTATTATACGAACAAAATAGAGGGCCACAGGATGACGTTAGCCTTAGCCCACAGGAAAAAAAAAACTTAGGGATGGGATACATCATACATCATACATCTAAGAGGAAACAAAGAAAATATAGAGTACATACTTATCTTAGTTTAATTTATTGCTCATGGCACCTAATTTATAGTATGTGGTTTTGCCGTTTCAAACGTAACAATTAGGGTATTGTTACAAAAATCATGACCTTCTACAACCCCAAAATAAATCTTAGTAATTAGTTTATAATTCGTAAAGTATATATACTTTAGTCCTTTGAAGAAAAGTAAACTATATTTTAGTTATAGGGATAAAAATGTATATTTGTTTTTCTTATGGTGGGTAATTACGTTGTAGTTTTCATAGATTGTTCATTTCTCTTTCGTCAATCGTGACTTGTCAAGTTACTAATTTGGAAAACTGAGGTGAAGCGAAATTACTTTTTGTTTGTATCGTTCTTTATATATACAAAGTTAATGCTCATTCAGTTTGTTATGTTATTGTCAGCATGTTGACTTTGTCATTTGATCTGATTAGACACTGTCACATGCATGGGAACGTCCCTCAATTGCCAGATATTATTGTTATTAGATCACATTATTAGTATATTCTGATTGTCTCCCCTCTCGTTGCCATTTGCCATCATTCAAAAGGCAACAAAACTATGTAAGGTACGAATGGTGATACTAGACTAGGCGATGCATAACGATTATATTAGACAGAAAATATATAAAACTATACGAGACATATTTAATACGGAATAGAATGGATATAATAGAGGTTATAATACAAGTATTAAGAGAGTGTAATGAGGATCATGATAAAATAAAACAATTGCATATATGTTCCGGGTTTCCTAGTAGATTTTATGGAATAAGACAGCATTAAAACATGCATTGCATATACGTTTATGCGATTCTTTTCTAAAAATTGTGAGCTCTTTCATGGATCACATTTGAACTCCATGATTTTGGATAGTTGAACATGCAATCCAAGTGAGGTTCATATAAAAAGAAACAATAATACAACATGTCCTTTAACGGCATCATTCATAACTCCCGCATTATATATATATATATATATATATATATATATTACATGCATGCTTTTCTTAAATGATAATGAAATGAAAACATGCGGTTCAACCACCCTACACCACCTTTTTGTTGGTTTGTTCTCATTTACAATATAATTCTGGTCTACAAAATAT
>CAJHQP010002530.1:0-84129 GCA_905132765.1 Moricandia arvensis
GATAAAAATATTTTAGATTTTTTTTTCTTGTTATTGTTGCAATTATGTTAAAGAGTTTTTTTTGGTTGATTTGTAAATAAAAAACAAATGCTATTTAGATTCAGCACATGCTAGTGGCTAGCTTGTGCATAGAGGCCGAGAGCCGCCCTCGTGAAAAAAAAGAATTGTATATTTGCTTGTGGACTCATGAACTATAAATATATCATGTATTAGTTACTTCGATGACATTATGAGAAGATGTGATATTTCGAGATTGAAGATTTTGACATCATTTGAAAGCCTTTAGTAAAAAAAAAAATTGATATTACTAAACAGGTGTTAATGAGAATTACATTTATAATGATTGTAAAAATTTGAAAAATCAAGTGTTATTGGTTTATATATTCTTAAACTTTTACTAAAATAAAATCTACTGTTATTAGGATGATGATTTTATACTTCTATATAAAAGTTTTTGTTATTCAAAAAAAATTGCATTTTAATGATTTTATAAATTTAGTGTTATTTGGAAATATATTTTTAACCATTTAACTCATAGAACACGATTTTAAGAATACTACATATATTTTTAAAAATTTTAAAATCATTATAATAATTTATTTGGAGAACTGGACCGGTTTATTTGGGTTTTGCTTCGAAATTCAACCCACCTCCTCTCTATTTCCTTTAAACCCATATCATCTTGTATATGATAGCTTGATGATTGCGTTCTTTTAGTGAGTGACAAGTAACAGACAACTCACCATTTCTTTTCCAAAACATCATATATATATATATATATATATCCCCTTTGCAAAAACTGAAAATGGAATAACACCTTTACAGTCTCGTTTAGTATAAGTCGGTATTGCTTAGGGTTGGAGCCATGTAAGATCTATAATATTAGAAATTTAGAATAGAAACATAATTTTGATAATAACAATAGTCACACTTTTATTCTATTAATACAGAAGTACTATGAAACCAACATTTGTCGATTGTATTATTTAAGATTTATGTCATTAGAATTTTTAGATGTTTTCGGTTTTCATTAAGGATATTATATCAAATTCAATTTATGCATCTATATTATTAAAAATGAAGTCATTTTTTGGACTGTTTGGAAACAAAAGTAGGATTTTAGCCGAAATTTCTGTTTGGATATAGGGATAGCTTTGTTTGGATACTAGAACATACATTAATTCCGAAAATTTTGTTTGGAAATTATGATAGATATTTAAACAATTAGTAATCGAATCCAATTCAATATTATATTACCTATTTTTTTTCAAATCTGCCTTCCTTCCCACGTCTTAACTCCTCCAACAGATTAAACTTCTGATTTGATTTTTCTGTTACCATATTCCTTGAAAATCGATAACTGAAAATATAATCAGTTACCATGATCGGAAACGAGTATGATTTGATTTTTCTGTTACCATATTCCTTGAAAAACGATTACTGAAAATATAATCAGTTACCATGATCGGAAACGAGTATTTGTAATAAAGATATTCATAATATGCCGACTTCAAATCAGAGTATATTCTATTATATTTTCTTGATACACCGTAAATCTTCAGTTTATGTCCTAAATATTCTAAACCTAGACCTACCCCTATCTATAAATATGTAAGCTACCAATCTAAAATTCATTCCTCCACAATCTCCACTTTTTCTTACGAAATGTTCTTTTTTGCAAGTAATTTGGTGCTCATTGACGATGTCAGGCCATTTAGAGACAATTGGCGAGTTCGTGTCAAATTGCTCCACTCATGGAAACCTAAAATGACATATGGAGGAAAAACTCTCGAGTTAGTTCTTGCCGACGAAATGGTAAGTCGTTTTTAAAAAATCATATTCACTCATATATACGACTGTACTACGTGTTTTATGTCTAAGATTGTTGAAACTTATTTTAGGGTAAAAAAATCTATGCCTCATGCAAGAGAAGCTTGATGTATCGTGTTCAACGCGAACTACCATTGGGAGTTTGGAGAGTGATTCATAATTTCAAGATTGTTGCAGCTCGTGGTCAATATAGACCAACAACACTGCATTATAAGATGACTATTATTGAAGACACAGTGATAACCCATCTGATTATCGTAATGATAATCACTTTCTTGAACTTGCTAACTATGAGGAGATTGGTAATGGAACGCTCAAACCTTATTTCCTAATATGTAATCACCGTAGACGTATCTTACTTTACTATCTGCAAATTTGCTAAATTGTTTTATATTACAATTTTGGAGTTTTAATTGGACAAACAGATGTTATCGGACAAGTTGTTCATATCGGAGAAATAACCACGATTAAGGTTAAGTTAGAGGATAGGAAGCGTGTTGAGTTCCGTATACGTAACACCAGGTAATACGGTTTTTAATATTTAACTATTTTTGTTTTATATTTTAAATGGGATGTCTCTAATGCTTAACCTTCTTTTTATTACATTGGTTATTTATTCAGTGGTGACGAAATTGTATGCTGCTTGTGGGGGAAATATGCTGCGCAGATTGAATCACATTTGGAAGAATCAAAAGATGAAACTATTATCTGCTTGATTCGATTTGCCAAAATCAGCTCTTTCAGAGGTATAAACATTTCTTAAAGAATAAGTCTACAAAAAAAACAAACATACATGTCAACATCACTTTGATGAGACTTATTATTATTTAAAATTAGGCGAGGTTCAAATAACCAACTCATTTGATGCTTCACTTTTGATTCTTAACCCAACAATGGATGAAGCTATCGATTTTAAAATGCAGTAAGTATATGTATTTAAATTTATTATAAGGTCAAACTGATATATAAAATAAGTTTGATATTTTGCAAACTGATATATAATTTTTTTTTGTGGTTTATCAGGATGTTGCAAGTCGATCTTCTCTTAGCGGTTTTGAAAAAAAAAGAAGCGAAAAAGAGTATTAGTCAATCTGTTGATGACTGAGATGTAGTCGAGATAAGGTGTATTTATGAAATCTTGCTTGCTGATGAGGTAAATTATCTACGATATATGTAATATATTCTGTTATCATATTATTAGATCATAAAGTGGTTTGTTAAACTCTGTAGGCTCAAAGTAGCAAAATCATCTGTTCAATTGAAGCTATAGATACATATTGGGATTGGTACTGTTTTTCCTGTAAGTTACACAACCGACGTGTGACTAGGGTTGAGAGGAATAGCAATCGAAACAGAGTACAAGCAGATAAACCATTATTCTGTTGTGATGTTTGTCATGGAAACATTTCTAACGTTGTACCCAAGTATGTTATCACCTTCTATTCTATGTTTTACAAATCCTAATTCATGATAAATGAAATTGTTGTGAATATTGATTGACCGTAATGTGGCTTATGAGATATACTGCGCTTGGATATACTTGTAGACCTTTGAAGATCATGCATATGCTTTGTGAATGTAGGTATAAGCTCCATCTCTTTGTCAAAGACGACACCGGATCATGCACTTTAATGTTGCTTGATACTGTTGCCAAAACTATTATTGGTAATGATGTTTTTGAACTCTGGGATGGTTCATATGACGAGGTAATCATTGCAAATGAATACATTAGTGTCTATCTTTGAGATAAATAAAACATTTTTATACTTTATGTTTTTCTTTTTAGCTTGAAGATCCATCGATTCTACCTATTCCTATTCAGAACTTGGTTGGAAAATCTTTTTGTTTTGGAATTCTCATTACCACTGACAATGTAAGCAATGGAGAAAGTACTTTTAAGGTTACTGAAGTTTGGTCTGGAGATCACATTCACAGAATCGAAGCACTCTCGGAACCATCTTCTCTGCTTGAGACGAATTCGTCTACCATGTCAACTGGAGAGGTATAACATATTTCAATTACATGCCAAATTATATGGATTGATCATTTTTTAACATGTACGTTTTTTTAGCTTCTTATGCTTGAACATAACAAAGAGAGTACTTTTGAAGATGTTTCGACGCCTTTCTCTAAAAGGAAGTCTGAAGATGATGTTGATCTTAATGACATGAACTCTACATCGAAGAAGATATGTGCTAAGTCCATCAAGTTAGAGAAGTCAAAGACGGATTAGTTATCAATGTTCTATTAAACCTATGCGGAGTTATTCGAATTTATGTCTCCAGTTCTTATTTTATCATTTTATTTTCATTGTTTTTTCTGATCCCATATTTTAATCAATTAAGTTTCCTTTTAATTGTTATTGTTTTTTTCTGATCCCATATTTAATCAATTAAGTTTTCCTTTCATTGTTATTGTAAGAAATTTAACAATCTTCAAAAGTACACTAATCCGTAAATCAAAACCCGCGCTTTCTAGCAACATTGATATAATCTAATCCACAACTTTATGTGTAACAATAGATATAGCACTATTCCGCAAGTTTGAATTTCTTCATAGTAGACGATGAAGCAAAATATACTTTATCGTGCAGTTTCAACGATCTTCCTATCTATTGATCGGGATACTCCTATGAAAACATATTTTTATCTCTCCGTCCAATCTAAAATCGTATTACATATAGATCAATTCATATAATCTCCATTAATAATAATACAAAATTGAATTAATAAGGTGAGTATCCGAACTCTATATTAGAACAAATATATTAAAAATTTATTGACAAGATTTTCTAAAGATATTCTGTTACCATATTGAATATCCTCTATCTTAACTATACAACTTTCTTTTAGAGTTGGGTTGCCTTCTTTTAGATCTTCAAATCGTGAATGAAGAACGTTTTTTTTTCTTAACCCATGAGCTTTTTATTACAGTGCTTATCGTCCAATGAAAAGAAACAGACAAATTTCCCAACAAATCGATACTGTTGGTGGTGAAAGGTCTTTACCGTCAGTGGGTGCAAGCAATGAAAATAATAATGTGCAACACTGTATTTCTGTCAGTTATGTTTTAAAGAAGATTATCCAGTCTTTAAAATCGAAAACTTCAGACACCAGTAATACACAAGAAATCTGTCTACCAGCACACCCAAGACCCCAAGTAACAGACTAAAATGTCTTCTCGGTAATCTATAAACTAAAATCGATGATGTCTGACTTATCTAAATAATGCATTACATGTTACATTTTATATTGTTCGTGTTATCATCTTCTTACATTTAATTATGCTTCCAGGTGTGGATTCTTTGTTACTTAACTCTGAAAATACTCCTCAGCAAAGAAGTTGTATGACAGAAATACAATGTAAGTAGACATGTGTTCAGTCGAGCGTTTGTTATATTATATAATATGAGATTTGTATATATGTGTTATATCAAATGTTTGATTATTTTTGTTGCTCAAGATTTAAGTTCCACAGAACTCAATGCAAGTCATATCCCAAAACACATGGTGCAGAGAGATAACAAAAGACAAACTTTACTTGACATTACAAACATATACCAAACCCCTATCACTGATATCCGTAATGCTTAAAAGACAAAGGTCTACAAGTATATCCAAACACCGTGTGGATTCTTTGTCACTTGAGTCTGAAAATACTCCTCAGCAAAGAAGTTGTAATACACAAGAACATCTGACTACCAACACACCCAAGACCCCAAGTAACAGACTAAACTGTCTTCTCGGTAATCTATAAACTAAAATACTTGATATCTGACTTATCTAAATTATGCATTACATGTTACATTTAATATTGTCCATGTTATCATTTTCTTACATTTAATTATGCTTCCAGGTGTGGATTCTTTGTTACTTGAGTCTGAAAATACTTCTCAGCAAAGAAGTTGTATGATAGTTTTATCATGTAAGTAGACATGTGTTCAGTCGAGCTTTTGTTATATTATATAATACGAGATTTGTATACATGTCTTATATCAAATGTTTGATTATTTTTGTAGCAAAAAATTTAAGTTCCAGAGAACTCACTGCAAGCCATGTTCCAAAACATGTAGTTCAGAGATATAACAAAAGACAGACTCTGCATGACATTACAAACGTATACCAAACCACTATCACTGATAGTCGTAATGCTAAAAGACAAAGGTCTACAAGTATATCGAAACCCCAACTAACAAACGAAGATGTGTTCCTGGTAATATTTTTAAAAAATGATTTATATATAAGGGTTTTAAGATATGAACATAAGTGACTAAACTGCTTATGATAATATGATTTTGTAGGGGTGGCTTCTGTTCCAAATCAAACTGACATAACTCCTGAACCGCCGAGTTGTTTCACATCTTTATCATGTAAGAATATACATGTTTCGTTTTCTCATAACATAGTTTGTATAACAACCATTATTTACTACAAACATATATTTTTTTGTTCTTATAGTTGGAGAACAGAAGTCGACACAGAGGATAAAGAAAGACACCTCAGTCCAAAGAAACAACAAAAGAAAACTAGCAAGTGACATTACTAATATAAATTCCAGTTTCGTCGATGAGATTGATAATACTGTTTCAAAGTTGTGTGATGAGATGGAAACGGATAACATTGAAGATGATGGAGAAGAACTTGATGATTGTGATGTTGATTCTGAAGGTGAATTGTTGATATAGATGTTCATTTATTCATAATTCACATATATAGGTAAACTATGTTCTAACTTGACATATGTGTTTATATAGGAATAATTGAAGAAATCGATGGCGAGTTGGAGTTTGATGTTAGTTCAGTTGAAAATACCGATTATGAGAGCGATGAAGGAAATTTAGATGTTGATATTGGGGAGATAACAAAGCAGAGTACGAAGGAACCCAAGTATACCAAAACACCTCTTAACAAGCAATCTATCTTTAGAGGAAGAGGTACATACATTGTTGGCATCTTTTTTAGAGTTTTATCATGAAGTTATTTTAAGTACCGTGTGTATTTTTGCCTTTTTTTTTTACATATACAGATTATATAGATGAGGGTGATCCAATATACACATGTACTCATTGTGGAGCTATTATGTGGTATGGAGAACGGGTTAACAAACGTAAAAAGAAGGGTACTCCTACGTTTTCTCTATGTTGTGGTCAAGGTCAAGTTCAATTACCTCTTCTAAAAGAACCACCATAAGCACTTAAACGATTAATTTCGAGTGATGACCCACTGAGCAAGCATTTCCAGAAAAATATTAGACCTTATAATATGGTTTTTTCCTTTACTTCACTTGGAGGAAAAGTTGACAGATCTGTGAAGAAAGGACTTGGTCCAGATATGTTTGCTCTGCATGGAGAAAATTACCATCTAATGGGAAGTTTGAGACCTCCAGATGGAAATGATGCCAAATTTGGACAGATGTATATAGCTGACACTGAAAATGAAGTCAATAATAGAGCTAATTGTTTAAGGTAACCAGTGTACATTAGTTCTCTTAGCTGTTTTAGTTTTCAAATAAAGATGTACGATTGGGTTTTTTTATCATTCTCTAACAAATTGAACTTTCTTATTTATTTTATTTAACAGCGCTGGTAGCTTCAGTGGACAAGTAAAAAAAAGTGATACTTTGAGAGAAGAAATCATCCAGACTTTGATGAAGATGTTAGATGAAGTTAATCCCTATGTTAAGAAGTTTCGATCTGCCAGAGAACGATTTGATACAAATCCTGAAGATGCATTTCATATGAGGATTATTAGTGATAGGCTTAATGATGGAAGGACATATAACACACCCACGGCATCTGAAGTGGCTGCATTAGTTCCTGGAGATTTTAATCTTGATATGGATAAAAGGGATATAGTGCTTCAGCAACATTCAGGAAAGCTTTTGAGAATCAATGAGATTCATGCTTCCTATCTAGCCCTTCAGTATCCTCTATTGTTCCCATATGGAGAGGATGGTTTCAGACTTGGGATTAAGAAAGGTGTGACTGAAGCTACCAAAAAAATGAAAAAATCTACAATTAGTATGAGGCAATTTTTTGCATTCCGTCTGTTTGAACGTAAGAATGAGTCGGCACATCTTCTACATTCTAGACGTCTATTCCAGCAGTTTTTAGTTGATTCCTTCACAACTATAGAGTCTAATCGCATGCGCTATCTTAAGATGAATCAGTCCTCTTTGCGATCTGATAGTTATGATTCTATTAAAGAGTCTGAAAATGCTGGGAAGACTGATTGTAGTGAACAAGGAACATAATTTGTTTTGCCAGCCTCTTTCACTGGTGGTCCTAGATACATGAAGAACAATTATCTGGATGCTATGGCCATTTGTAAGCATTTTGGATTTCCTGATCTTTTCATCACCTTTACGTGCAATCCTAAATGGCCAGAGCTTACTAGATTCCTAAAGGCTAGAAAGTTGAAACCAGAAGACCGTCCAGAAGCTCTTTGTAGGATGTTCAAAATGAAACTTGAATCTTTGATGGATGATTTAACTAAGAAGCACATACTTGGGAAGACAGTGTCATGTAAGTTAAATGTATATATATTTCCTCCTTTTCAGTACTCAGATTTAAATATCATGCTCGCTAAAACATTTGTTTTTTTTCCAGCTATGTACACAATAGAGTTTCAGAAACGTGGTCTACCTCATTCACACATTCTTCTGTTCATGCATCCCAATTACAAGTTACCAACAACAGATGACATAGACAAGATCATTTGCGCGGAAATCCCTGATAAATCAGCGGAACCTGATCTTTATGATGTTATCAAAGATATGATGATGCATGGGCCATGTGGAGCTGCAAATATGAATTCTCCATGCATGGAGAATGGAATATGCTCTAAAACATATCCTAAGCCGTATGCTGAGAGGACAACGGTTAATAAAGATGGGTTTCCAGTCTATAGAAGGCGCAAGCAGGTGGATAAATATGTTGAGAAGAATGGTGTGAAATGTGATAATCAATGGGTTATTCCTTACAATAAGGATCTTTCTCTTCGGTATAGAGCTCATATTAACGTCGAATGGTGCAACCAGGCTGGCTCGATAAAATACTTATTTAAGTATATTAATAAGGGACAAGACCGTGTAACTGTGGCTGTGGAGCCTCCTGAACATGTTGCCACAAACCAGTTGGGAAACAGTGATGGTAGTCTGGAGAAAAAGAAAAACGAATTCAAAGATTTATTCGATTGTAGGTAATAAACAATTTTCAATCTATTTGAGAGTTTGTTTATGATTTATTTATATACTTATATCGTATTTCTTCACACATATTGTTTTTTGTAGATATGTTTCATCATGTGAAGCTTCATGGAGAAATTTCAGTTTCTCTATTCACTATCGATCTACTTCCGTTGCGAAGCTTAATTTTCATCTTCCCGGAAAGCAACATGTTGTATTCAAAGGTAAAGACAAGATGAAAGCAGTGGTTAGTCGTAAGCTCATTGAGAATATTATGTTTTTGGCATATTTTGAGTTGTGTAAGATCGATGATCTAGCTAAAACCATCACATATGTTCAAATACCCAACTTCTTCACTTATGATAAAAAATTGAAGAAATTCAAAAGAAGGAAAAGCGGATTTAGCATTGGCAGGATTATTTATGCTCCACGTAAACAGGAAGATGCTTATTATCTTAGGGTTCTGTTGAATGTTGTAAAAGGCGTTACCGGTTATGAGTACATAAAAACATTTGAAGGTGTTCTTCATGATAGCTACAAAAAAGCATGTTTTGCCCGTGGATTATTAGATGATGATCACGAGTATATTGATGATATCTTGAGAAGAAGTTATGAAAGTTCAGCAAGAGAACTACGTCAAGTGTTTGCTATGATGCTTAATAATGATAGCTTGGAATCGCCAGAAAATGTTTGGGAACATACATGGAGTGTCTATCTAACGATTTTGAACATAACCGGAGAAAGCATTTCAACAGACCAGGTTAGACATAAGCTAATGTTTATATAGATATATGTATATAGATTTAAGTTCTACGATAAGTTGCTTGGATATTTTCTAAAACATATTTTTGTTTTTTTGTTAGGACTTGAGTTAAGTGATGACGAAAAAAAAGTATGCTTTAATAGAGATCGAAAAGCTTCTTCGTCGTAATGGTGATTCCCTGGAGAGATTTACTTCTATGCCACAGGCTCCGAAACCAAGTATCCACGATTCGAATGTTCTCATATTAGATGAGCGTAGCTATCCTCGTGAAGACATGTTGGCAACTTTGGAAAAAGACCTTCCAAAGATGACAGATGAACAAAAAAAATTATGATGAGATTCTCGATGCTGTTACTAGAGGAACATGAGGGATTTTTTTTGTTTATGGATTTGGTGGGACTGGTAAAACTTTCCTTTGGAGATTACTATCAGCAGCGATTAGATGTAAAGGTGATATTGTTCTTAATGTTGCATCGAGTGACATCGCTTCTTTGCTGTTACCAGGGGGTAGGACTGCTCATTCCAGATTTGGCATACCTCTTAATCCCGATGAGTTTTCATCATGTATGTTGGCTCATGGAACAGAACAAGCTGAGTTGGTGAAAGAGGCATCGTTGATTATATGGGATGAAGCACCCATGATGAATAAGCATTGCTTCGAAGCTTTGGATAGAAGTTTGTCTGATATTGTTGGGAAACACAGAAACAAACCATTTGGTGGAAAAGTAGTTGTTTTTGGAGGTGATTTTAGACAGGTTTTACCTGTAATAAATGGAGGTTGTAGGGCTGATATTGTTTTGGCAACATTGAATTCTTCTTATCTATGGGAGCATTGTAAACTTCTCAAACTCACAAAGAACATGCGGTTGTTGTCTGGTTGTCTCACAACTGACGAGGCAGAAGATCTTAAAGATTTTTCAGATTGGATATTAAAAGTAGGTGAAGGCAGACTCGCAGAGCCTAATGATGGTGAAGCTGAGATTGAAATTCCTTCAGAGTTTTTGATTACCGATTCTGAAAATCCTATAGAAGCTATCAGCAAAGCAGTGTATGGTGATTATGCTTCCTTACAAGAAAACAAAGAACCGGTATTCTTTCAACAAAGAGCTATTTTATGTCCTACAAATGAAGATGTCAATATGGTCAATGAGTACATGTTGGATAAGCTTGAAGGTAATTAATATATTATGCCATCAATTTTAGTATATATTTGTGTTGTATATGCATATTGCGTATTAATTAAGTTTTTTACAAAAATTCAGGTGAAGAAAAGATTTACACCAGCGCAGATAGTATTGATCCAATTGACAAAAGTTCGTTGAATGATGAAGCATTGGGTCCTGATTTTCTCAACAAAATCAAAGTTCCTGGTTTGCCAAACCATATTCTTAGACTCAAGGTCAGATGTTCTGTTATGATTTTAAGAAACATAAATCATGCGGTTGGGTTAATGAATGGAACAAGACTACAGATTACTCAACTTATGGATTTAATGGTTAAAGCTAAGATCATTACTGGAGAGAAGGTCGGAGATTCAGTATATATTCCTAGATTGATGATAACTCCATCAGACACCAAATTGCCTTTCAAAATGCACAGAAGGCAATTGCCTTTGGTTGTGGCTTTCGCAATAACTATTAACAAAAGCCAAAGACAATCACTATCTGAAGTTGGTCTATTCCTTCCAAGACCTGTTTTTTCACATGGTCAGCTATACGTGGCTGTTTCTAGAGTTACTTCAAAGAAAGTATTGAAAATTTTGATTGTCGATAGAGATGGTTAACCTAAAAAAAAACAACAAATGTTGTTTTCAAAGAGGTTTTTAATAACTGGATGCGTATGAGCAATAAGATATTCCTAATGTTAATTTTGTTGCTACTTCGTGATGTATGTTTTACATAAGTATTTGACTTTCATTTAGATGAGAACCACTGTTAAAATTGTTTTTCATGCAACAACGCTTTTGATATGGTGATTGACAAAACATGGTTCTTTGTATCTTCTTATTTGAAACTAATGCATTTAAAAACTAAGCAACATGACAATCAGTGATGAGATAAACAAAAAATGATAAGTAGCGATCAACATGAATTATAATTCTAGATGCATCTATGTTTTTCTTCTTATGAACTAAAAATCTTTTTATATAAACTATGACACCATGAAGAAAGGAAATAAAGAATATTACTAACTATTACTATGTGGGTGTTTCTAATATATACGTTCTATTGTTCTCTGTGATAAGCATGGAATCAAGTTTGCATCATATTCCTTTTGGTTTTCGATATTGTGTATCCATCACTGCTTCAATGAAACATACAACAAACATAGAATCAAAATCTGATTGATCGTTGAATATGAATCTTGAAAAGGAAAAACTTAGTTTATATAATATGTCGAAGTAAAAGAAGACAATTATAACATCACAAATAATTACTAACCTTCATTAAAGATTCACGAGCTGAGTATCGCATCTATGTGCTCGAGTTAATATCAAGTTGAG
The DNA here is from genome assembly GCA_905132765.1 of Moricandia arvensis. Classification (NCBI taxonomy): domain Eukaryota; kingdom Viridiplantae; phylum Streptophyta; class Magnoliopsida; order Brassicales; family Brassicaceae; genus Moricandia; species Moricandia arvensis. The sequence goes on from CAJHQP010002530.1 coordinate 12,282, forward strand.
AAGATAGCAATGATCTTGCCGTCATAGAGAGATATTATCAAATAATTAGTTAGGTTTTGACCATACACCTTTTCTCCCGGAAAAAAGTTGTTAGATTAGAGTTGGGCTTTTTGTTAAATAAAAAATATTATTGAATTATGGTTAGTTTGATAATTGGGACTCTGTATAAACCGTATATTGCTTTTTCATTTTATTATAAAAGAAATCGATATATCTTACCAAAACGAACTCTTTTGGGCCCAATAGTTTACAATTTATGTTGTCCAAAGTATCAAAGTTTGGGCCTATATTTTTTTATTAATATGTCAACTCAACAGTCAAAAATCTAGAACGATCTTTTCTCCTTTCTATATAAAGTATACTTGCCTTTTCATTTAACATAATAAATCTAGGGTTTCTCATACAAAGTTATCTCTCTGTTTGCATCCAACAAAAGAAGGTTTGATTTCATTTCTTTGATATTTCTTTGTTTTGAATATTGGATATATATATCAATTCATTTGTTAGTGTATTCTTTAGAATCGCCGTTTGTTACAAAAATCTTCATTGACATTTGTCTACTTATCTTTTATTACTTAACTAATTGTTTTTCAATAACATGCACTTCAAATATAGCGATGGCATCCAACCGCGATCTGAAGATGAAGAGTCCTTTGGAGGACGAGTATGGAGCCACAGTGGAGGAGGCTTTCACCAATGGTCAGAAGGACAAGACCAACCATTACCGTGCTATCCTACTGATGTACATGCAGTATCATGAGGTTGTGCTTGAAAAGCACAACGCAGAACTCGAAGTCTATCGCCTTACAGGTAAGCTTCAACTCTTGGACGATCTCTTTAATGGCGGTGTAATGGTCGAGGTGAAGGAGAAGCTGGAAAGGGAACTTGAGCTTGCTGAGGCTGCACTCTCTGATGTGAAGGTTCCTACTCTTAACTGGGAAAAGTTGGGTGAGCCAATGATGTGGCGTTCCCTTTAATCTCGATCTTAATCTCTCTCCCCTTTGTCTAATGAACTTAATCTCTGGTTTACTAAATCAGATATTTTAATGTTTTTTTGTATGAACCTAAACTTAAGTTTTAATGGTAATCGGCTGTTTTATGTTCTTATTTTCCTATCTCTTAATTATTTTGATTATTCTGATTGCATCTAATCCTTCCCTAGTTTTTGTTAGATAACCAACCGATTAAGTGTGATATTAGTTAGAGTTATATATGCAAGTCGTTAGTCATTATATTGTGATATAATCTTATGATTTTCAAGTTTTTGGTTTCGGATATATACATCTTATGATTTTCAAGTTTTTGGTTTCGGATATATACAATAGTTTTAAAAGTATTAGGGTGTATATAATATATGTGACATTATGAAATGTAGATATCTATCTAAAACATAACAGCTTTTTACACCATCTATCAATCAAAATAAATAATAAAGTCATTAGGTTTAGAGCAGCTATAAGTTGATACAATTTACTAGAAGTCGTGTATTAGAAGTTATGTAGTCATTCGAGGAGAATAATCATGATTATGTTTTTGAAATTAGAGCATTTCATTTCGGATTTGATTGAAAGTTATTGTGAATTGTCAATATTGAAAATTTTCAATATTGAATATCATTTTCTTTTTAACTTCTATGAATGAAACTCCTTTTTATCAGAAAAAATAAAATACAGCTTTTTACGCCATCTAACAATCAAATCAATAATAAAGGCATTAGGTTTAGACAGCTATAAGTTGATACAATTTACTAGAAGTCGTGTACTAGAAGTTATGTAGTCCTTCGAGGAGAATAATCATGATTATATTTTTGAAATTAGAGTACTTCATTTCGGATTTGATTGAAGTTATTGTGAATTGTCAATGTTGAAAATTTTCAATATTGAATATCATTTTCTTTTTAACTTCTATGAATGAAACGCTTTTTTTATCAGAAAACAAAAATACAGCTTTTTAGGCCACATATCAATCAAATCAATAATAAATGCATTAGGTTTAGTACAACTGTTTAAAATTAAACTAATATGATACTATTTTTAATTTCACCAATTAACATTACTTTTTGAGATATAAAAACTGTATTTCGAAATTTAAAAGCCCGAAATAGAAAGTACCATATTTTTTGTCTAACTAAACAAAACAGCCCAATGTTGACAAAAAACAAAACAACCCAAAGTGTGTTATACAATTTTGATTTTGGAATTTTGAAGCCCATTGTGTATATGTATTACTAACCCATCTAATTGAGTTTATATTCTAACTTATACCAAATATCTATATTATTAAAACTCTTGACTATATTCAATACTATTTTTGTTATGAGCAAGAAAAATCTCACAAGCACACAAAGATATCGATCATGCAATCAAATGATATAAACTTATTATAAATCACAGTTCGATATTAAGTTACTAAAAAGGTCAATATCAAAACCCGCGCTTTTTAAGCGCAAGTCAAAGTCTAGTAATATATTATAATATATATATATATATATTTTTTTTCTTTTCTAACAAATTTGAAGTTTTAGATTTATTTGACTAAAAAAACAAGAACATTTTTTTTGAATTGACATTGTCTCTCTGTGTAATTTAGGGAAATATCACAATATTTTAGATATCACTTGAGCTCTCATTAAAAATAAGTTAGCCACTATTTATATGTTAGATATCTACATATGAGATTACTCTCATTAAAAAACACATTACATATGCCGAGAGGGTCATGGTCCAATGGCCGTGTCAAGTGTCTTGTGCACCTTATGTGAGGTATTTTCCTCTATGAGGTTTAAAGGTTATCGAGCTGGCTTATTGTGGCCTGTGTCTACAAAAAAAAAGGTACATGTAAGATTACTCCACCATTTATAATTTATTCTAATATTTGATATTTCATATTTTATTATAAAACTTTTTTCTAAAACTCTTTTAGTTCTTATAATTTAAATAATGGGTTTTTTTACAATTATGACTTAAAACTCAATGTCAAATACAAAAACTAACCCATGATTTTTTTTGGGGAATTTTTGTTAGTCATATTCACCCCAAATTTTAGATTATTCACAAAAATGTCATTAGTTTTTTTTTTGAAAATTGATATTTTACCCTATTATCCTTATCTTCATCAAGTATTTACAATAATAACATTATTATCAATACACCAACCACAATGAACAACCAATTTGAAACTTTTAATGCACCTAAAATCGATTTACAGTCCTTCTATCACAATTCTTATGAACTAAAAACAACATATTTTTCACTTTTTTTCTAAATTCATCCAAAAACCTAAGATTTTGACTCAATATTTTTATGGCTAATAGAGCCACTCAAGCTTACGATTCTTGGTGGATTGATTTCGTGTTAGCTTTTGTGTGTTTGGAGAAGACTTATGTGTGCTAAGAAAGTATCTCACTAAAGTAAGATATCAAATCAATTTTTTTTTCTAGATTTGTTCGTCAAGAAGACTTTCGTGTAAGTATTTTGGCTGTAGAAAACTTACACGAAAGTCTTCTGATCACTGCAGAGGTTAGTTTTGCAATTAAATTTTATATGTGTTTTAAGAGAGGACTTATCTGGAAGTCTTCTACTTTTCATTGTTAATAAAAATCTCGAAAATACCAGAGAAGACCTCCAAAATAGTCGTCTAGGATAAACATGTTAGTTTTGCATTTGACCAAAATATGTCAGAAATTTGACTTTTCCTGGATGACTTACTAGCTGTAAAATAAAACTTAAATATTTTGTTATTACTAGACGACTTATGTAAGTCATCTCAAGTTACTTTTGAAATTCAAAAATAAAACTTTAATATTTAATTTTAAGTAGACGACCAACATGTATGTCTTTCGGAAGACTACTTACACGGAAATCTTCCAGATATTTTTTTCGATATTTTGGTCAAACCTTGGATATCACAGACGACTTCCAAGTAAGTCGCCTGGTGGAAGATTTCCAAGTAAGTCGTCTGGTGGAAGACATATCCGTAAGTCGTCTAGTTAAAATTAAATATTTTAAGTTTTATTTTCTAATTGCAAAAGTAACCTGAGACGACTTACGTCTAGTAAAAATAAAATATTTAAGTTTTATTTTCCAGCTAGACGACTTACCTGTAAGTTGTCTAGGAAAAAATCAAACTTCTGATACAATTTGGTCAAATTCAAAAACTAACTTGTTTATCCTAGACGAGTTACTTGGAGGTGTTCTATGGTATTTTCAAGATTATTTTAAACAAAAACAAACCAATATTTACAAAGGAAAATTTCCAAAGAAGTATGTTGTAGAGTTGACTTCCATGGAAGTCTTCCTTCGTAAATTTTAAATTGCAAAAAATGACCTAACGGACGACTTCATAAAAGTATGCTGGAAGACTTATGTGAAAGTTGTCTACTTCAATGTTTAATAAATTTTCATTTTCTCTGAAACTATAAAGACTTTTTAACATTTTCTTATAATTCATCTATATTAATAATTATGGGGCTATTGAATGAAATTTATAACTTAATTTGGGATATTTATGAGGTTACAAACATTCATGTTTATTAAAGTTTCTAGTTAATAAAAGAAAACTTTGGGAGTCTTCTCGGTTGAATATTTAAAATTGATGTTCTATGTTTGCTAATGTGTTTTAATTTGAATTTTTCAGATGATGCGTCAATTACTTGTAGTGTATGGAGAATGATTGCTGAAAGATGACTCTTGGAATTTTGTGGTTGAAAATTTCAAAGGAGTGAGAATGTTCTTTTTGAGTGAAGGTTAGAGACATGCAGAACGTGTTGAAATTGCTCAAGAAGATTATAACCTGGAAATGAACACAGAGGTTGTGGAGTTAACATACTCATTACCAGAAGCAATGATGCAACATATGGCTCCAGATACCCTCTTATTTATGTACAAGTGATAGACAAGTTTGGAAATTTCTCGAGATAACTAAAATCATGAAGTACGTCTTTGTGTATCAACCCTTAGCAAGATGAGAACAGTTTCAAATGAAGGGGGAGAAGATAATGAATGGGAAGAAGATGAAGAAGGGGATGAAGATGATGAAGGGGATGAAGATGGTGGGGAGGAGGATGCTGATATCCCTGATGTTGCTGAAGCGGTCGATGATGGTGAGGATTACAATGAGTATGTAAAAGTTAAAGATAAGGATGAGGAAGAAGAAGATGATATGTGTTTTGAAGATTTTAAAGGGACATATGGTAGTGCAGGAGGAAGCTCGAATGCTAACAATATCTATGCCAATCATAGTTTTGTTAGTAAGAATGCACTGATTTCAGAGTTGCGGTTGACAGCAGTGAAGCGTAAGTTCTCCTTCAGAAGATACAAGTCAACAAAACCTCTACTTGTGGCAAAATGCCGTGTTAATAGTTGTGGATTGAATATCAGAGACAATGTGAAACATGGGACAAATATGTTTTGGGTAGACCAAGTATGTGGAAACTCATACATGTTCTATAATAGGTCGACTGGCTCAGCAGAAGCATTGTACTCCGAAGTATATTGGTAGGCTTTCATAGATCGAGTTGGAATCATTGATCAGTTGAATCCTCAACATATCAAAGATGCAATGAAGAACATGTTTGGCATTGCCACTTGATTACACCACTTCATACATATCATTGTTATATGCGCAAGAGTTGGTGAGGGGATCAGCAGAAGATGGGTATGAGTGACTGCTTTCATATTTGGAGCAAATCTCGTTAGGAAATACGGGTTCTATCACTGGTATACAACTTGATTCGCTGAATAGATTTAAGTATTTATTTCTCTTGTTTGGAGCTTATATTCAAGGTTTTCAATATCAGAGAAGGGTCATCGTGGGGGATGGGATTCACCTAAGTTGGAAGTATGGAGGTGTTATGTTAGTTGTAGCCGCACAAGATGGTAATTTTCAGATATTTCCATTGGCTTTTGAAATCGTAGATGCTGAAAATGAAGATTCTTTGGAATAGTTTTCACAAAATTGGGGAGTTGTATATCTGATCCAGTATGCTCTAGTGATAGTGTCGGACTGGCACACGAGCATTAAAAATGCGTGTGATAATGTTTTCCTTGGGCAATTATTATCACCTACAAACATAACATTGTCCAAAAGTACAAAGGCAAACATCTCTTGTACTTGGTCAAAGGTGCTGCTTATGCTCATATAGTTACAATTATAGCCGGTACATGAATGAGATACATAGTGAAAACCTGGAACTTGCAACGTATTTGGAGGATGCCGACATGACTCTATGGTCAAGGTTTCATTGTCAAGGAGACATGTAAAACTTAAAACCGAGTAACATCGTTGAATTAATTAATTATGCACTGAAGCGAGAAAGAGGATTTTCTATCAGTTCCTGCTTGGAGTTCATAAGGGAAAAGCTAGAAAGGTGGTATTGGAAAAGGAGAAAATATGCTTTGAGTCTCACAACTCAATATAGTCGTGGAGTTGAATACTTACTTGTTTTTTGTTCGGAGATAGCGGATATATGTCTTACCAACCAATTGATGGATGGTGATTCTTTGTAAAAGGTGGCAAAATGGAATGTGTTGATTTGGAAAATGGAAAGTGTGATATGCAATCGAGAAAATACCTTGCTCTCATGCTATAGCAGCTGGAACATATGCTGGTTTTCATGTCTCCACACTTGTGTGCCCGCTCTACTCAAAGTATCATTTGTATGTATGGTACTCATAGAATATTTATCCTTGTGTTGGGCAACAAGTTGAGGCACGCACATGCCTTCCTCCAGAAGTAAATTGTGGTCTAGGGAGACAAAGAAATCAAGATGGCAATCTTGGTTGGATCTATCCAGTATGAGGAGGACGCAAACCCCCAGAAGCAACACATGGTTTATAGATGCTCAACTTGCAAAGAAAACTGGCCATACGCGTACACATTGTAAGAACATAAATGGAAGACATTTGGGAAAATCTTCTGGGTGACCTTCAGTACAGTCTTCTGGGTGACCTTCAATACAATCTTCTGGAAGACTTTCGTGACAGTCGTCTGACCTAGAAACGACCTTCGTGACAGTCGTCTGCGGGCAAACGACCTAAGTGACAATCGTCTGTTATGACTTTCGGTGTTATTCTCTTATTTGTTTTATGAACTTATCTCTGTTATGACTTTATGTGTTATTCTCTTATCTCGTTTATGAACTTATCTCTGTTATGATTTATGTTTATGATGTTTTTATGATTTGAGAAATTGCAATTTAAATATTTGCACACCACAAAAGAATAAGATTTCGTGGGAGGATAGGTTACAAACTAGTTTATCCGAGAAGCTAGTGTTAGTGCACTACCAAACTAGTTTTTCTATGAAAGGCTAGTTTGGTAGGAGGATAAGTTACAAAAAAAGTTCATCCTACTCTAAATCAGCTTACAAAAACATACAAAAGCATCAACTACAAGTACAAATTACAAATCGTACACAATCACTGCTCATACATTGCCATGTTCTCATCATTGTCTTTCTTCTCTTTCTTATGGGAGCCAGATGTCTCTTGAAATATATTACATGCCATCTTCTCCCTGATAGCCCTCATATTGTTATCACAAAATATTGGAGGAAATGACATGCCAATAGCATGACATTCAATGTACTTCAGAGAGTACACGCCACAATCACCCCCTCGACACTGAGGTACCTCAGCTGTCACTCTCTCGTATGTGAATGGTTCCAGTGTGTATTTGACACGTTCTTCATCAGTGGAAGTAAATTCAACAAGCAAATAAGGGATCATTGTGGCAAAATGCTCCATTACCTCAGCGAGTTCTGCAGGTTTAATATGTTTGACAATTTTGTCCCAGATGATTATGTCTTTCTTAGGGATTGATATCCAATATAGCTATCCAATAATTGTTCTTTTAGTTCACTATCACATATATATCATCCACCTCAAATCCCCAAACCTTATTAGATTGGCAAAATGTTGGTACTAGGCCTGCATAAAGATCCCACACGCTGCCATGGAGCCTTCTTCCTAAACCGTTGTGATCGGGCTGGGAACTCTTAAAGTCGCAGTACTTGTCCGTCCACATACGCGAGAAAGGATGATCAAGAAAGCAAAATTTTCTCGCTCCTAAGTGTTGTGGATTCTTTCTGGTACCAAAGCCTCAACAAATTCATAAAAACATCCATATGATGAATATAAAACAATACAAGTCAGACATATTTAATAATTCTGGAAGAATTACCACTAAGTCTCTCAAAAGACTTACATGTAAGTCTTCTGGAAAGTCTTTACTAGAAACTTTACAGACGACTTTTATATAAGTCGTCAATGAAGTCTTCTAGAGAAGAATTACCAAAATACTTACATGTAAGTCTTCTGAGAGACTTAGTTGTAAGTCTTCTAAAAATTTAAAGTGAATTAGTATATATAAATTTACCGATTCAATAAGCAATGATAAGGGGGTTTGGAGGATGTGATACCATAAACTTGGAGACCCATGTGATTTTTTTTGTGAGCAGGTGTTCTATAATAACTGCAAACAGAAGAAGTAGATCATGTTTTTTTGTAGAGTAATGCAAGTTTCTGTGGCAAATTAGCACTTACACATCAAGTTTTCAGATAGTCAACGAGCACCTTCGTCTCCTTCTTGTCAACGGGTGCACAAGGATTATAACATGGGCCAATATTAGTGTTTGGAATAAAAGCTTTGGTTGTGATGTTTCCCTGAAAAGGAGATTGCTGTGAGGCAGCAAGTTTCCTTGCTCGTTCATTCTTTCCCCGGGCAACTGCCATAGCAGCATCCTTCTTTGTCCGCCTTCTAGTTTCCCCCTGCTGAACATCTGAAATGGTGGGTTCTCATTTTTCCAATAGAACAAAGATGGGGTGAACACTCGGGTCAGGAGCTTTCTCCTCTATCACCTTTGTTATCATAAGACTTAGCTCTTTCAAGGAAATCAGTTGAGTGGACCCACTCGGTTCTTGGGCATCGTCATTTTGTCCCGCTTTCGCCTCACTCACACTTTCTCTCTACAATTTGTAATGTAAAAGGTGAAGTCATATAACACATTTTCTGACATACAAATGGTACATTCAAACACAAATGATCAAATCAAACCAAATATCCAAGTAACACATGAAACAAATTCCATACACAAGCAAAGATCCAAACACACACAAGAAACAAAGCACAAATGTTCTGACATAAAAATGGTACATCCAAGCACACATAAGAAACAAAGCACATCCAAGTATTTTGTTTCCTAAAACTTTGCCTAGTGACTCTCTTCTCTGTGATTTTGAGAGAGGTACTAACCCCAGGTTCGTGCCCACGTTTAGGCGGACATGAAGTAGTGAGTTGAAGATCATTAGATGCAGTCCCTTTTTTGGTGATTCCCACCTTCTTCTCCACAGTTTCCATCTTATCCTCGAGAAGCTTGATCTCCCTAAGGCACATCCCAAACCCATCCCTCATGGCATCAGCTAGATCCTTGAAGCCTTGTTTAATCTGTTCTTTTGTCACCCCACCAAACAGCCGTAGAAGCCTCTGAACGAGCCTCTTTAGTAGCCTCTGCATGAGCCTCAATAGAAGCCTTTTTACGAGATTTCTTTTGAGGTCTTCCACTCTCTTCCTTCACAACAGTATCTTCCTTCGCTGGACTTTCTTTCTTCTTCACATATACAACCTGTGTCATTGGGTTGATCCATGGGTTAGTACCGACAACTTTCCAGCAATCCATGGTCCACTTCCATTTAGTTTTCACATTAAACATGACTTTAATTATGTTCTCCGTTGCCGTATCCTCTACATCAAAGTCCCATTGTGGAAACATTTCACCAAAATCATTTTCAACAAATTTAATCATGCTAGTATGTACCAAATAACATATATCGACTTAGATATTTAAAAGATTAACAAAAATGAAAGTAAAATACTACTGAAAAGTCTTCCAGAAAAAGCTATCAGAAGACTTATAGTTAAGTCATCCAAAAAGTTTTCCAGAAAAAAATATTCGTAGAAGACTTTTCCAGACGACTCATACTTAAGTCTTCTACGAAAAGACTTAACTATAAGTCTTTTCTAAGAACCGTTCTAATGGTCACCAACTTGACTACTGGAGAAAAGATTTCAGTGTAGTCAACGCCTTCTTTTTGTTGAAATCCTTTCACAACAAGCCTCGCCTTATAGCGCGTACTCCCATCAGGTTCTTCTTTTATTCGGTAGACCCACTTGCTATGCAATGCCTTTTTCTCCTTAGGCAAATCTGCTAACTCCCACGTGTGATTTGATAACAGCGAATCCATCTCGTCGTTCATTGCAAGCTCCCACTTGATCGACTCATCAACTTGCATAGCCTCCTCATAACATTCAGGCTCGCCTCTATCTGTGAGCAGAATATAGTTGAGCGATTGAGAAAATCTTACAGGCTTTCTGATGATTCTACTTGGCTGTCGTAACTCCGTGACTGGTGTATGTGGGACCACTTCGGAATCATCATCCTCATCAGCCTCACCACTCTCTTCTTGAGAGATTTCTTCTTCTGTTGTTGTTGTATCCTGTGGCAACTCCGGTGTCACGATATCTCCTAGGTCAACAACTTCTGGCTCTTTCCTCTCTGAGCCTTCTTTTAGCTTATCCTTGTACAACGCTTCTTCGTTGAACACAACATTCTTGCTGCGGATGATCTTTCGATTTTCATCATCCCAAACCGGTAACCAAACTCCTCGTTACCATAACCGATGAAGTAACACTTCTTCGACTTTGAGTCAAGTTTACTTCTTGCAGCATCGTCAACGTGAACATAAGCTAAGCATCCAAATACCTTTAGATAAGAAAGGTTTACTTTCTTGCAGCTCCAAACTTCTTCAGGGATCTTGAATCCCAACGGCACCGATGGTCCTCTGTTTATTAAGAAGGCTGCGGTACTGATTGCATCTGCCCAAAACGTCTTAGGCAATCCACAGTGCAATCTCATGCTCCTTGCTCGCTCATTTAAGGTCCGGTTCATCCTTTCAGCTATTCCATTCTGTTGAGGCGTTCTGGGAATATTCTTCTCCATCTTGATTCCATTATCAGCGCAATATCTCTTGAACTCCTCGCTGATATACTCTCCACCATTATCAGACCTTAAACACTTCAACTTGAGATTCGTCTCAATCTCAACCATGGCTTTCCATCTCTTGAAAACCGAGAACACTTCATACTTGTTCTTCATGAAGTAAACCCACACCTTTCTTGTGGAGTCATCAATAAAGGGTCACATAATAGTACGAACCTCCCAGCGATGCAATAGGAGCAGGTCCCCATACGTCAGTGTGCACCAGCTCTAACTTCTCAGATTTTGGCTCTCTTCCTCCTTTAGAGAAACTACTCGTTTCTGTTTCCCAAGGATGCAGCTTTCACACATCTGATGATCCACCTTCTTCAGATCCGGAAGAGCGCCAATTTTCCACCATGAGTTTCATCCCTTTCTCACTCATGTGCCCCAACCTACAATGCCACAACTTCGTTTGTTTGGCATTCTCGACAACAGCAACAGTGTCTTGATAACTCGTCGTCATATAGAGAGTGCCTCTTTTATGACCTCTTGCAACCACCGTGGAACCTTTCCTGACTCTCCAGGCTCCACCACCAAAATTTACAACATGCCCCATATCATCAAGTTGACCTACCGAGATCAGGTTTCGCATCAACTTGGGTACATGTCTAACCTTCGTAATCTTCCACACACGTCCATCTGACATCTTCAGGTTGATATCTCCAATACCAACTATGTCCAAAGGTAATCCATCAGCAAGATATACCTTTCCGTAATTTCCCGCAACATAATTCTCCATAATGTTTTGGTGTGGTGTAGTGTGGAATGACGCTCCTGAGTCAAGAACCCATGAATCAATAGGGCTATCAACATAGGAGATTGACGCCTTGGTGGTATTTGCAGCTGCAAAACGAGCTTCACTTTTCCTCGGGGAATCAACAGACACTACCAATGCATCAGCAATTTCACGTGTCACTGCATTAGCTCCGCCTCCCTTGTTGTCTTCCTTCTTAGGTGGTGCCCGACAATTCTTCTTAATGTGGCCTGTCTTTCCACAATTCCAGCACTCCAGAGGCTGTCTGAATTTGGACTGACCCCATCCATTCTTTGACTTCGATCTGCCTTTACTCCGGTTACTTCTGTCTAGGTTTTGTCCTCTGTTTTCTACGTTGAAAGCAGAGCTCGTGGATGTCTCCCCAGAGTCTATCCTTCGAACTTCCTCAGCAAGGATACGATCTCTAACATCATTAAATTTAAGTTTCTGAGTACCGGATAGAATTACTAACCGCTGCCCTCATCGGCTCCCAACTATTTGGCAGAGATGCCAACATGATCAATGCTCGCACTTCATCATCAAACTCGATTTCAATGGATGACAGTTGGTTGACAATCGTGTTGAACTCGTTCACATGTGCGGCAACCAGGCCACCTTCTTCCATCTTCAAATGAAAGAGCTTTTTCATGAGAAACACCTTATTATTTGCTGAAGGTTTCTCATACATATCCGAGAGAACTTTCATGAGCCCTTCCGTGGTCTTCTCCTTCGCAACGTTGTGAGCAACGTTCTTCGACAGTGTTAGCCTTATAACACCCAGAACTTGTCTGTCAAGGAGCTCCCACTCATCCTGATCCATCTTCTCAGGCTTCTTGCTCAGCGGTTGATGGAGCTTCTTTCCGTACAGATAATCTTCAATCTGCATTCTCCAAAATGCATAGTCTGTACCATCAAATTTCCCGATACCGGTGTGCCGAACCATCTTCGCCTCCCATCGTTTCTGAAACCACCGTGTTTAAAACACCTCCGTCGATGAACCGATGTTACCGACAAAATTCACTATTCACGAAGTCACTATTCACGTGAACAGTAACCCATTTTTTTGACCGATCACTGTAGCTCTGATACCAGTTGTTAGGAAATACGGGTCAAATTTCCTTGCGGAAAAATCAGAATTTGCGGGAGCGGGAAGACACACACAAAATTGTTAACGGAGTTCGGCCAATCTTGCCTACGTCTCCGGACCTGCTACATGTCTTTTATTATTAACCGGGAGAATTTACAAAGCTCTCAACGCACACCAAAAAAAAAAGTTTTTTTTTTTTTTTCTCTCACGAAGAAGTTTCTTCTTCTTTCTTGTTCTCTCTTTCTTTTGCATTTCTAGGATGGCTCTCTCTTCACCTTCACCTTGGGTATTTATAGGAGAAGCTTGGGGTTGGTGAAGCTCACGATTGTTGACAAATCACCAAGCCGTTTTCTTTGATTACGGCCACCGTCCACGCCGTCCATGCCGTCCATGCCGTCCAACATGAGGAACACGTTTTTGTAACTAACACACATGTCAAGGATTCTGATGAAGACGACTTGTCGTGGATTACCTGGTTCTATAAACTACGTGGGATCAAATAATTATGAGGTTAAGAGGATTGAGATGATGATTTTTTGGGAAGAAAACTTAGATACTTATAGTAAAGGAGTCACACAATGGAATAAATGAATGGATTCACTGAATGAGAGATCGTGGGACGAATGAAAAAATGGTGTTAATTTGAGCGTAAATGAAGATGCATGAATCCAGAAGACTATTGTAACGGTGCTGGAATTCACTTACCGAGTAGAAGAAGTCTGATCGACTAAACAACGACGGCGGGTTCTAACTAATCTTGATTGAGATTAAATGTATCCGTGAAAAAGTCGAATCTTAACCGTGGCCTAAAACGAATTGCTGATAGTTTGTTTAAAAAAGCCAGGTGATAATCCATCATATTTTGGAGAAAACGACGTACCCTAAGAACGATACTGAGGAGAAGGAAGAAGGCGAACAACGGGCCAAATTTTTGTTTAGTTTTAGGCCCAATACATAGTACCAAAGCCTACAAATAATCAATTCGTGTAAACCCATAAGAGTAAGAAAAGTAATCGAATTTGTTTAAGTGAGAGGACACGTGGCAAGGGTAAGAAAAGTAATCGAATTTGTTTAAGTCAGGGACACGTGGCACTTCTAAATTACACTATTTAGTGACGTGGTTACCCCTGATGAGCCCGAGGCAGGGCGAAACCAGTCGGAAATGATCCAAAGTATGAAGGCTGGCTCGACTAGACAGAGGTGTTGTCGAGCGCCGCACGGTCTTCGAGGTAAAGCCCGTGACAAATGGTATCAGAGCAGGGTTCGTTAAACGTTGCTCCTCCGAGCACCCAAGGCGGGTAGTGAGGACCTCATTGTGGTGGCGATGTTAGGCGCGGAGTCGAGTCATCAAGTGAGTGGAGACGAGGTGTCTTGCAACGGGATGTTACTTCGCCAAGCTTCCCGAGGTGGGATAGGCTGGGAACTTTCATGAGATGGCGAGAGGCGCGGAGTCGAGTCATCAAGTGGAGGGAGACAAGAGTTGTCTCGTATCATCCAAACGAACGATCAAGAGGAATTCTCCCCGTGCACGAGGACGTGCACATTGAAGGGTGGTGGAGAATGTCACGCACTGTTTTCAGATGGACGGTTTCGTGACCACGGGACGCGCTGTGTGTAGGATCATCATGACTGGGGCAGGGGCGTGCTCCAGGGAAGGGGCGTGCAGGACAAAGGTTGGATAGACCCTTTGGAGTCCAGGCAGACCGACCCGGAAGAGTTCGGGGTATCTGTCGCTGATCGAGGATCTGACTTTGAAGAAGGGACTAGGCCATCCCTGCACAAACTGGTCGGGTACTGGAGCCGTACCCCTGATGAGCCCGAGGCAGGGCGAAACCAGTCGGAAATGATCCAAAGTATGAAGGCTGGCTCGACTAGACAGAGGTGTTGTCGAGCGCCGCACCGGTCTTCGAGGTAAAGCCCGTGACAAATGGTACTTTATATATATAGATAGATAGATACTCTTTTGCAATTGGTTTAATCAATTCGAATGGTACGAGGGCTGCCATTTAAAGATAGAAACAAATAAATTACGCACCTGAGGAGGGACCAAACATAACTGACCATGTTTTTAAGTATGAGCCGCCGGGAATATGTTCATGTTTGTATGAATTCTTTACTGTTGCGTATATAACCAATGTCTTTGTATATCAGTTTAATTTGATTAGTTTGTTATTCGTGATCCAAAAAACTGGATATTTGTAAATTTGGAGCAAAACAAAATAATAAAAACTAACTTTTCTAAAAAAACGAAACAAATCATAAGTACTAAAATATTAAAGATGGATATTCGTTATACTCCGTCTTTTATACAGATAGATGTATATCTATAAATGCATATAGATTCTTAAATGTATAACTTATATAATTATTTTTAACATATAATTTTATTTATAAAATATTAAATTAAGAGAAAAATACAAAAATCTTTATAGAAAACTACTATTGTTCTAAAAATTTTGTTTTATAAGAAACTTTTACTAATTTTAAAATGAAACATATAGTTTCATTAAATTTTTTACTTTTTTATGTTTATTATGTATTAAAAAAAACTTGAATAGCTTTTTCTACTTTTAATTGTATTTAATAAAGTGTATGAGGTATCCGTAAATATTCGTAAATATTCATATTTTTTAAAGCAAAACAAATCAAAAAGTTAGATATCCAAAATATAAGTCAAATCACACATACTGAAAATAATAGTAGTGCTCGCTATGTATTCACTCCTATTTATATATATGGGGAAACTATAATATATATATGATCTCCCAAATTAATACTCCCTATGTTTCATTATATATAGGTTGTTCTTATAAAAGCAAAAATATCAAGGAAATTATCATTTTTTAGAAAGTATCGTTTGATATTTAAATTAGATATAACTGAACCAATAATAAATAAATTTATATAATTTAATTGGTTATACTATATACCCAATAAAATAAAATTTAACTAAACATGTGGAAACTATTTAGATTTTGAACAGAAAAAATTCTGTTAAACTACTTATAATATGAAATAGAGGAAATATCTTCTTATGAGATGTATGAATATATATATATATATGTGTGTGTGTGTGTGTGTGTGTGTGTGTATATTAAATTAACAGTTTGTATCTCAAAATCAAGCATGTAAGCGGATGAACTAATATCATTTTATATGTTACTTTAGATTTTCATCTTGTGAGACACTATTTCTGATCAGCTTTTGAGATACTGGCTCTTGAATTAATGTCGAAAATATATATCAAACTTTAAATAGAATGCAACATCACACATACATAGTGGAACACATTTTAGATTTGATCGATTATGGATCTGGTTGAATTATATATATCAAACTTTAATCTAATATGTTCTATTAAAATAAACACATAATATGTAACTAACATTTATGTGTGATTTACGAGAAATTTCGTTGCAATTAAAACTACATCTAGGAATTTCATTAAAAGAGTACTGTTTTTTATAATTGTATGAGATAATTTAAATAGAATGCAACATCACACATGTGATTATTCTATCATTAAAATTATTCTAAAGAAAATTATTATAAATTATGATCTTGTGTTACAATATGATTTTAAAAGTTAGCAGACCATGAATAGGTCTTTATAGTTTAAATAAACTTTAACTCTTACTACACAAAATACCAAATATATTGACATTTAAAATAAGTTTTTTGCTTTTAATCATAAATTTAGATATATAAATCTAAATCTTCTATAAATATAACAAACGAACAAAATATTTATTGTTGACAAATTGTTTCTCATATAACTTTTAATATTTGAATAGATTTTGCGCCTAGTATGGGTAATAGTTTAATATCACATTCCTTCTGTTTTAAAATGATACTAGATTTTAACCCGCAATTCTGTGCGGATATTTTTCTATTTTATAAATATATTTGATATTATTACAAATATTTTAATTATATAATTTTCAATTTAGTGTTATATATTGTGTAACTCTATATTTTTTTATATTTCTTATTCAACATTATTAATATATAGTGATTTGTTTAAACCATTTTAATTTGGTATTAATTTTTATTACTTAGTAATATATTTTCGAGTTAGATACAATAAAATAACCATATTAAATAATCAAATAAAGACTCTCTTTCAAAATATTTATTTTCTTTAATTTATACATTTTTCATAAAATATATTTAAAACTTATTTATTTATATTGTATAAAAGAAATCTGTTTATGTGTATAAGAAAATATACTTTAACATATATCATTGTAGATATATAAGTTTAACCTATGTTAATGCATTTATTATGTATAAAACTATTATATAGTTTATGAATGTTAGCCTATTTTAATGATGAATGATAATTTATTTAAATGAAAAACTTTAAAATTTATTAATTTACCTATTTAATATAATTTTATCATATTTAATTCATGTAACACTTTTATTTTCATATAATCCAGAATATATTAATAGAATATATAAAAATAGTAGAATTTTTATATTCTTTTTTTATAATAAAATTTTAGTTAACATTGATTTATGATAATATTATATTACTAATTACGAAATTTATTAATGTGTTTATTTTATAAAAATATTTAAATTTTCAGGTAAGATTTGGTTAGATTATTTCTCAACAGATTTTGTTATAATTAAAAAATAAATTTAAATTTTTAGTTGGTTTATTATTAATACAAATAATTATATATGTCATATTAAATAATTTTTGAAATGGTCCAACTACAACTTGTTAATAGTAAATAAAATTTATTAATTTACCTATTTAATATAATTTTAAGATATTTAACTAATATAACACTGCTATTTTATATATAATCCAAAATTTATTTATAGAATTTATAAAAAATAGTGTAGAATTTTATTTTCTTGTTTTATAATAAAAACTTAGTCATCATTGATTTATAATAATATTATATTACTAATTACGAAATTTATTAATGTACTATTTTATAAAAATATTTAAATTTTTAAGTAAGATTTTGTTAGATTCTTTCTCAACAGATTTTGTTATAATTAAAAAAAAAAGAAAATTCAAAATTTTGGTTGGTTTATTATTGATGTAAATAATCAAAAATATGTCATATTAACTAATTTTGAAATGGTCCGACTATGACTTGTTAATAGTAGATTTAAAATAAGACTATTTTTTAAATAATAAACTAGATTTTAACCCGCACGTACGTGCGTATATTTTTCTATTTTATAAATGTATATGATATTACAAATATTTAATTAAATAATTTTTTAATTTAGTGTTATATATTGTGTAACTCTATAATTTTTTTATATTTCTTCTTCAACATTATTAATATATAATGATTTGTTTAAAACATTTAAATTTGTTATTAATTTTTATTACTTACTAATATATTTTCGAGTTATATACAATAAAATAACCATATGAAATAATCAAATAAAGAATCTCTCTCAAATATGTTTTTTTCTTTAATTTATACATTTTGCATATAATATATTTAAATTTTATTTATTTATATTATTTAAAAGAACTCTTTTTAATATGTATAAGAAAATATACTTTAACATATATCATTTAGTGTTTTACGGAATTTATAAGTAAAAACATTGTTTTGTTTAAATAATATAGATCTATTTTTAGTAAATTTTATACATAGTAGTATCTATCATATTATTTTATTAAAATTATTGATACATGATATTTTTTGGATGTTATGATATTAAGTTTTATTTAAAAAAAATTAAGATTTCATTGCTTTAATTTTTACAGCATATTCAAATAGTTTTTTCGTGGTGCATTTCAAAACTTTATTTTTTATTATACACGATTTATCTTTTGTTGATTTTGCAATGTTATTATTTTAAGTGTAAATATTTATTTTCAAAATTTTATATTTGTCAAAAAACTTTAGAAAATTACACAACTATTTTTGAGTATGGAACATCAAATTAATTTTGCATTTTTTGTTACTACATCTAATCTATTATTTTATACATAAGATATTTGAAGTTTGGTACTATTTAAAAGAAAATTCCCAACATATTTTTTATAATTAAAACAAAAAAATATTAAATTAAAATTTGATTTGTCATTAATATTTAAATTGAGTTGCTAAAATACAATAATTTTCTATTGACATTTCTTAAACAATAGTATATGAATTAAAGTTTATTATATATTATTATATTTTTGTATACAAACATTTTAAACAATATATTGTTGAGAGTTTCAATATAAATAAAAATTGTAGATATATAAGTTTAACATATGTTAATACATTTATTTTGTATAAAGCTATTATACATTTTATGAATTTTAGCCTATTTTAATGATGAATGATGATTTACTTAAATGAAAAACTTTACAATTAAAATTTGTTAATTTACCTATTTAATATAATTTTATCATATTTAATTCATGTAACACTTCTATTTTCATATAATCTAGAATATATTTATAGAATTTATTAAAATAGTAAAATTTTTATTTTCTTGTTTATAATAAATTTTTAGTTAACATTGATTTATAATAATGTTATATAACTAATTACGAAATTTATTAATGTATTATTTTATAAAAATATTTAAATTCTTAAGTAAGATTTTGTTAGATTCTTTCTCAACAGATTTTGTTATAATTAAAAAATAAAATTCAAATCTTTAGTTGGTTTATTATTAATGTAAATAATTAAATATGTCATATTAACTAATTTTTGAAATGGTCCAATTACTATTTGTTAGTAGTAGATAAAATTTTAAAATTTGTTAATTTACCTATTTAATATAATTTTACCATATTTAACTAATGTAACATTGCTATTTTATATAATAAAGAATGTATTTATAGAATTTATAAAAAACTAGTGTAGAATTTTATTTTCCTGTTTTATAATAAAAACTTAGTTAAAATTGATTTATAATAATATTATATTACTAATCACGAAATTTATTAATGTATAATTTTATAAAAATATTTAAATTTTTAAGTAAGATTTTGGTTAGATTATTTCTCAACAGATTTTATTATAATTAAAAAAATAAAAATTTTAGTTGGTTTATTATTAATGTAGATAATCAAATATGTCATATTAACTAATTTTTGAAATGGTTCAACTATGACTTGTTAATATCTAATATATTAAAACAGAGTTTTATTTGAAAATTACCTTGACATGTTTTTTTTAGACTTATTGAAAAATGTTGTGACTTATCTATTAACTAACATATCTATCTATTATATTAAAACAGAATTTCTATTTGAAATTTACCATGGTATACTTTTTTTGGTCTTATTAAATATGTTGTGACTTAATATAAAAACATGATACTTATATTTTTTATATGATGACAAATATATTAATATTAAAATTAAATATAATGGATACGCCTTCGTTCTAAAATTTTCTTAAACCCTAACCTCTTCTTCATCTTCAAGCGGCCACCTATGAAGTTTTGGGATGTCTTTCTGAAAGTAACCTTTGATAACTTCTATTCAACATTTGTGTAGCCTTTTTCTATTGATTGTTTCCATCGTGAATATTTTTTCATAAATATTTTTTGTTCTGAGATTTAAATGTAGGTTCAAACGTGCCTATTTGTTCTTATTGCTTATGCATGTATTGCTTTTTTTGTATTGAAACCTCTCTATAAGCATTGTCTTGTGTTAGAACTAGGCTTTCGGTTTGGTGATAAGTGAATACTTAATCGTGTGCTCAGTTTCAAAACATTATCTTCTGTGAGCTTTTGTTAAATATATGTTCTTATGTAGGTACTGAGATTAAGCATGGAAAGCCCATCAATGTCGACCAAAAAGATGGGTATATGATCCGTCTCAGGTCTGTATCAATACTTACGTGTTTTCTTGAAAGATTCGTATAGTGTTGATTGTGGCATGTTCTGTCTCAGGTTACCCTTGGTGAGGCGAAGAATTTGGGAGAATAAAACAGTTCAGATCTTTGTGAGGGTTGGTAGTGATGATAAGCAAAAGCTTATACTCGGAAACCTCTCTAGGAAGATTCCTCGAGTTTTTTACCAAAAAAAAGATTCCTCGAGTTTCTCTTGATCCCATAACCGAGCAAGAATTTGAGATCTCTCACGAGTGAAAAACCACCAGTGTCTATCTGCTTGGTTACAAACCCCTGATCCTATGGATGAGCAGCTTAACTCTGGTGAGTTTGATTATAATCTTTTTTTTTTTTAAGAATTGAACTCCAATTTTTGAGCCAATGTTATAATACTATGACTTTTTTAAACGTATTGAATCGAATTTTTGTCTATGTTCTTGCAGACTTTGATTCAGAGGATGAGGTAATTCCCTTGGATGTGTTTCAAAGTTGCAAGTGTTTATTGGTGACAAACGATGAGATGATAGACCCATCTCTTTCAGCTACTAGGAACAAGTTTGTTCCTAAGGTGGAAAGAAAAGCATCATTATATGCAACACTATCATCCGTGAGTTTATATACGAGTATATATATATATATATATATATATATATATATATATATATGTGGGAAATCTGTGTCAAGAGAGGATGGTCTCAGATTCCATATGCCACCTCCATACTGCATTATTATAGAAGTTGCTTTATGCTTACACAAACTCAAATTTACAATAATAAAAAATTGTCTGCATTCTTGCTAAATGATAGATTGATGCAGGAGTCTGAAGATGGAAGATGGAATGTCACAATGAGTGTAGAAGATGATCTAAAAGACATCAAGGCAATGGTTATGCACGAGAAGATCCAAAACACAAATATGAAATAAAACCGTGCAATGGTACTTTTCTGGAGGCTACTTCCAGTGTGATCCCCTTTGTGTCGCCGTTACGCTCTATTTTCATAAGAGTTCCATCTTCCCCTTTGTATATTCATCAGACAACTATAATGGAGAAGGTCCTAGGTCCAGTGTCTACTGGTTCACTAAGTTTGGCTCAACGAATGAGAGGATAAATCCAATTGTTAGGTTCAGCTACTTTAAAGATCCACATGATTCTTAAGAGATCTGTCAATGGGACTAGGAGGCCTGGAGAAATAGTCAAGAGCCTATCTATGCAGGACTTCATGTTCAGGGAATGGTCCGTGAGCCGTAGGTTCAAGTTAGTTGGAGTTCTATTGCCAGTGGACCAATCTAATGGTTTGTACGCATTGATACATTACAGACGTTTGGTCATACTAAAAACAAATTCTCATAAAAATAGAATTGCATGCACATGGGGCAGATGTTGAGAAGAGTGTGAGCCCGAGATACACGTGAGATACAAGATGAGCCTGATGCCATTTTCTAGATTAGTCGTACTGATTATAGCAAGTTTGTCTATAGTTGTTGTAAACAAAAGGACTGAGGTGTAATGATCAACATCTGCTTTAATTAAGAGTAGCTGTATAGTAATTAAAACAGAGTCCTATTTGAAATTTACCATGGTATACTTTTTTTGGTCTTATTAAATATGTTGTGACTTAATATTAAAACATGATACTTATATTTTTTATATGATGACAAATATATTAATATTAAAATTAAATATAATGGATACGCCTTCGTTCTAAAATTTTCTTAAACCCTAACCTCTTCTTCATCTTCAAGCGGCCACCTATGAAGTTTTGGGATGTCTTTCTGAAAGTAACCTTTGATAACTTCTATTCAACATTTGTGTAGCCTTTTTCTATTGATTGTTTCCATCGTGAATATTTTTTCATAAATATTTTTTGTTCTGAGATTTAAATGTAGGTTCAAACGTGCCTATTTGTTCTTATTGCTTATGCATGTATTGCTTTTTTTTGTATTGAAACCTCTCTATAAGCATTGTCTTGTGTTAGAACTAGGCTTTCGGTTTGGTGATAAGTGAATACTTAATCGTGTGCTCAGTTTCAAAACATTATCTTCTGTGAGCTTTTGTTAAATATATGTTCTTATGTAGGTACTGAGATTAAGCATGGAAAGCCCATCAATGTCGAACAAAAAGATGGGTATATGATCCGTCTCAGGTCTGTATCAATACTTACGTGTTTTCTTGAAAGATTCGTATAGTGTTGATTGTGGCATGTTCTGTCTCAAGTTACCCTTGGTGAGGCGAAGAATTTGGGAGAATAAAACAGTTCAGATCTTTGTGAGGGTTGGTAGTGATGATAAGCAAAAGCTTATACTCGGAAACCTCTCTAGGAAGATTCCTCGAGTTTTTTACCAAAAAAAAGATTCCTCGAGTTTCTCTTGATCCCATAACCGAGCAAGAATTTGAGATCTCTCACGAGTGAAAAACCACCAGTGTCTATCTGCTTGGTTACAAACCCCTGATCCTATGGATGAGCAGCTTAACTCTGGTGAGTTTGATTATAATCTTTTTTTTTTAAGAATTGAACTCCAATTTTTGAGCCAATGTTATAATACTATGACTTTTTTAAACGTATTGAATCGAATTTTTGTCTATGTTCTTGCAGACTTTGATTCAGAGGATGAGGTAATTCCCTTGGATGTGTTTCAAAGTTGCAAGTGTTTATTGGTGACAAACGATGAGATGATAGACCCATCTCTTTCAGCTACTAGGAACAAGTTTGTTCCTAAGGTGGAAAGAAAAGCATCATTATATGCAACACTATCATCCGTGAGTTTATATACGAGTATATATATATATATATATATATATATATATGTGGGAAATCTGTGTCAAGAGAGGATGGTCTCAGATTCCATATGCCACCTCCATACTGCATTATTATAGAAGTTGCTTTATGCTTACACAAACTCAAATTTACAATAATAAAAAATTGTCTGCATTCTTGCTAAATGATAGATTGATGCAGGAGTCTGAAGATGGAAGATGGAATGTCACAATGAGTGTAGAAGATGATCTAAAAGACATCAAGGCAATGGTTATGCACGAGAAGATCCAAAACACAAATATGAAATAAAACCGTGCAATGGTACTTTTCTGGAGGCTACTTCCAGTGTGATCCCCTTTGTGTCGCCGTTACGCTCTATTTTCATAAGAGTTCCATCTTCCCCTTTGTATATTCATCAGACAACTATAATGGAGAAGGTCCTAGGTCCAGTGTCTACTGGTTCACTAAGTTTGGCTCAACGAATGAGAGGATAAATCCAATTGTTAGGTTCAGCTACTTTAAAGATCCACATGATTCTTAAGAGATCTGTCAATGGGACTAGGAGGCCTGGAGAAATAGTCAAGAGCCTATCTATGCAGGACTTCATGTTCAGGGAATGGTCCGTGAGCCGTAGGTTCAAGTTAGTTGGAGTTCTATTGCCAGTGGACCAATCTAATGGTTTGTACGCATTGATACATTACAGACGTTTGGTCATACTAAAAACAAATTCTCATAAAAATAGAATTGCATGCACATGGGGCAGATGTTGAGAAGAGTGTGAGCCCGAGATACACGTGAGATACAAGATGAGCCTGATGCCATTTTCTAGATTAGTCGTACTGATTATAGCAAGTTTGTCTATAGTTGTTGTAAACAAAAGGACTGAGGTGTAATGATCAACATCTGCTTTAATTAAGAGTAGCTGTATAGTAAAGTTTAAGGCTTACTATTTCAGAAATCAAAGGACATGTTCATATTGCATAAAGACATATTGAAAAAATTAAATCTAAAACAAGAGGCAATACTCTTCTTTATCTTACTTTCTAAAATTTCATATCCCTATATAGATCCAGACGCTCAACTTGCACTCAATTGTTTTTTGGTTTCTAACATTGTTATCTAAACCAAACTAAAATACAAAATAACAAAATCCAAAACATACTCAAATTCATAAATAACTGAACTATTACTATATTTTTTGAACTGAAAATCAAAACTTACAACCAAACTCAAACTAAAACGATTTTTTTTTTAAAATATCATCAAATCTTTAAATTTTAATTAATTTTTTTATAAATATTAATAATCCCGCGCAACCGCGCGGATCAGAATCTAGTTTGATTTAAAATAGGACTCTGTTTTAATATAATAGATTCTGATACCAAATTTATATACCCAAAATATTCGGTGGATGTTGCACACGTTTTAGAAAGATTGAAAATTCTGTTATCAAATTATAAATATGGTATAATGAGTTGAAGAATATTCTGAAAACAAATTTGGTTCCTAATTGATTGATTATCAAAATCGTGATTGTTTAAAAAATCTATTATATCTAATATCTAATATATTTAAATTCAAAATCTTATAGGTTCAAAAAATAGACTATTTTATTTGGTTCCTAATTGATGATTATCAAAATTGTGATTGTTCAAAAAATCTATTATATCTAATATCTAATATTATTAAATCAAAAGTCAACTATTTAATACTTCAAAAATTGTGTATTCCGACATTTTATAAATCAAATATAATATATATATTTATGTTAATATCATTTAGATATCAAGTATTTCTTATATCGTATGGGGGAAATGATTAGAATAAAGGACGGATATGTATAATCAATAAATTGTTACAAAAAAATTAGGAAGATATGCATTAAAAATATATGAAAATCATAAATATTTGTTCAACTGTTTGCAATATTGGGTAGATTTGAGTATAAAAATATTCGGTATTTCTATTTTCCAACTGAAACAGGTGCAACTGATCACAATATTTCTTATATTCATGTACCTGTAAATTATTAGATTTTTAATTATTATTCTAAGCGGAGATCGATATTTAATACATGTTTTTCTGAAAATTAAACTCTCAAAACTTTTATATTTTATTAATATAAATAAATTAATATTATATTTATAGATAGTTTTATATAACATACACTATATATTTCGAGATTGTTTTTTCACGACAAAGAAATAACAACCCATTGAAATTAATTAATTTAAATATATTATTTTAAATGATATTGGAAGAATTTGTAAATAAGAAAGAAATAAGATGACTAAATGTGTAAATAGAAGAAAATATTTAATCTGCTATCTTTGTTTCCAAACATTCTTTATTTAGTCTACTATCTATGTTTCCAGACATTCCAATTTTATACTTGAGTTTTAATAATATACATGTTAGTTAATAGATAAGTCACAATATTTTTCAATAAGTCCAAAAAAAACATGCCAAGATAACTTTCAAATAGGACTCTGTTTTAATATATTAGATATGTCTTAGATTTTTTACACATATTAAATATATGTTAAATTTTTAATATAAATGCATTGTTTTGTGATTACTTTTCTAAAAACATTTTTGTGTGATTATCTATTTCCATAATTTTAGCCAATCAAAATTTAATAAACGCAATTAATATCTTTAAAGTTTACAGTTTACCATTATTATATGCATTGAAAATGTAAAATATGTGTTTTTTTTAAAACAGTTTTTTTTTCTATAAGATGGAACATTTTGAAAGAGAGGAACTATCTTGTGAATGACTTAGCGATGGTTTTTGTTTCCATACATGTTATTTTAGAACTTTTAAATAGCAAGTTACATTGTATGGGTGCTTTTTGGCATCAAACGGCTATTCTACTACTCATACTTGAGGTGGTCTAGAAAGCTAGACCGGAATAGAATAATCAACAAAGCAAAGATTTCTATGAAATGAACGTGTAGTCTTGGCCAGAGCGTTTGAAATTCCATTGTGAACCCTTGGGATGTGAAATAATTCGAAACAACATATCATCAACGTCTTTATAGCCTCCAATTCCGTTGCAAAATTTAGCCATGGCTCCGGTTCCGTTATCATAGCGATAACGTCTTTACAATCTGTGCCAAATCGCTGGCATGACAAAAATTGCAACATACCACTTCTAGTTCAGAGTGAAGCGCTGACTCTCGCTTTCTTAGATTCCGCATTCCCATAAGCTCAATTTCCCACTACAGTTCTTTCTCACCCACCCGCAGCCACTACTCATCATCGGCGGTCCAAGAGTCGTTCAGCAAACAGATGTTCTCCAGACTTAAGATATGTGGTTCCTCAACCATGTGGTCTTGTGAGTTCATATTGGCTGTTTCATTAGCGTTAAACTATGGCAGACATTCACTCTCTGCATATCGTACTAACTCCATTGGGTCTCGATCTCATGGTCTTCCAGATATACTAAATTATCCAAAGATAATGATCTTTGTGTAATTTAGGTGCAATAATTTCATTTCTCCAAAAAAAAATATGTAGTTCATGTTGGCATAGATACTAAGTAGTGAAAACGTATTTTAACCAAAGAACGTCACTGATAAAGCCCATATTTGCAAGACATGAGAGCACTCAAAAATGGCATGAGTTAATGTTTCTTCCGGCTGTATAGTTTTTGTAAACAAATATATTGAATAATATTCATTGTAAACTTTGTCGATTTTATCCGCTGTGAAGTGACTCAAAGCGGTTAATGTTTAACATTTTTTTAACCGAGATGTAACTATACTTTCTTGCCCTAGAACAAAATTACGTAAATTAATTCGAAATAATACGATGGCTGCGAATTAAACCCGAGGAAATAATTAAAATCACGCATCTGAGGCAGAACCAACCAACTACATTTTTAATTAGACCTACCGGGAAGATGCCCATGGTCATCTCCCTCATCTCGTTGGATTCGTTTCAACGATTAAAATACATATGTGTCTTGAGATAAGTATCATTTTACATATCATATATTAAAGTTCCTTTTACAAAGGAAAACAAAGCTAATAATTTTTGTTTTATCGGTTATTCATAGAAAGGTACGAGGACTATTAATTAAAGTCTACATAAATAAATCACGCATCTGAGATCTGACCGACCAATTATTTTTAAAATTTAGAGCCGCCGGGAAGATGCTCTTGGTCGCATCTAGTTTTATATTTGCAACATGAGTAAATGGAGGTGCATGCCGGCCTGCCCAGCACGCAACTCATTCATTAGGGCATCTAGATTAGTAGGGCATATTTATTTTTCAAAAAGATTTTTATTAGTATTGATAAACAAATAAAATTTATGGGGAGTTTTATTTAACTATTACTTATTGGGCATTTTTGTCAGAATATACCATTTGTAGGATTTTTAAAAAATATATAATAAATTTGTTAATATTTAATATAATATCTCCGTTTTCTTTGATACGATGTTCTTCAGATCGCACATAACACAAGACACCTTACAATGTCTTTTACATCCTTCTTCATTAACTGGATATCAACTC
This sequence comes from Moricandia arvensis, assembly GCA_905132765.1. Lineage (NCBI taxonomy): Eukaryota > Viridiplantae > Streptophyta > Magnoliopsida > Brassicales > Brassicaceae > Moricandia > Moricandia arvensis. The sequence continues at coordinate 40,262 of CAJHQP010002530.1, forward strand.
TGGTAAAGAGTAGAGAAGTTGACGTTGTATAATATAAAGGATGTCATTTGTAATTATGTTTGCATAGTCTTTTTGAAAAAAACGTCATCTATATTAAACAAAAAAATGTTTCAAAATGTCATTTAAATCAAAACAGAGGAAGTGTTTTGATTACATCATTTAGTTTCGATTGCTCCAATTTTCTTAATTCATCGTTTTCCAAGTTGCTTATCTCATATCTACCACTGTCGATCATTACAGCTGAAATTATTTTTGAAGTGAAACTGATAAATAATTGTTTAGGGTTTACCATGTTACAAGATAACTATGTTATCATTTGAGACAAATATGATTAAAAGACTTGACTATATGACATTGATGGATAATTTTTTTGACAAAGAGATTTATGGATGATTTTGCAGGTAAAAATGTTAAAAAGTTATATTTCAACAATCAGTGCTCTAAACATTACTTTTTTTTCTTTTATAAGAAGTTTATGGAAATTGATTTTGTTTTGAAATTTGAAATGTTTTTATATTGTTTTTTCTTGAAAATTGTTTTTATATTGTTTTTTTTTATCTTCATAAATATGTACAAGGGCATCTACTCTATTAAAATAGAGTCCTAAATTTATCTACCATTGAAAGTTGTCATTAACTTTTGGACTGTTTCAAGTTTGTTAGTATATTACATAATATATGGTACCATTTAATTGAAAATATATATATAATTATCCTTATTACTCAATTATCCATCTAATTCATAATCTTTCATATATTACCTAAATATAAAAACTTCAACAAAATATGGTAATCAGAATATGCTATATTTTTTTAAAAAAATGTAATCAAAATATACATTCAATTTTTTAAAAATCGAAATCAAAATATTTTAGTTATATCTAATTTTTAATATACAAAAAATATACCGTCCGCCCTTTTCAAGGGCGGGTCAAAATCTAGTATATGTTTTAAATTTGGCTTTGGGCAATATAAAAACGTCAGAAGGGCACTGGGTGCATGGATTTTATTTTATGGAAATGCATGCATTTTATCATAGATCAAATTAAAATTCTTTGTCACAAACAATACGGAAAGTAATCGCGTTATTTCACTGCAGTGGTAATTTGAAAAGAAAAAAAAAGCTCTCCGATCTTGTTCTGAAGTAAATAAACAAATAATATAACGTTCGGAAAATTATGGATTGAATAAAATGAATAGCTCAAAGATTAAAAAAAACTGACTGGTCGTCTGGTTGATGAGGTGGTGAATATAAGTTTTTTTGCTAAACTGTAATATTCATTAATAAAAATAAAAAAATTTGAGAAATTTTACTTTTTGAGAAAAAAATGAAATTTGAAATAGAATTTCTCTAAAACCCAAAAAAAAAACTTAAAGAATGATTAGGACTAAAACTAGGGTAATTTTAATGATAAAGATCTGATCTACAACCGTCTAAACGGCTAAGAAATTTGACGTCAGCAAAAAAAAAATACAAACCTAAGTCTTTCGACGATTTTCAAAGTACAAACCCTAATCTTTCGACTACGTTTAGAGCACTAACTGAAGTCATTTCTAAGACAATCTATTAGACGAGATTAAAAACACGTCGGAGTTTAGCGTAGATGTTTCCAAAAAATCGTTTTCTTGAAAAATAAGAGGATTTTTTTATTACTAGTCGTTCTTTTCATAGTTTTGCAGAGGTCATAGATCAATGTTCGATATATTCAGACCCAGGTCTTTGGTTTTGCCAAAATAAGCTGGCTTATTGTTTTTTTGGTCCCCATGCAAGTTTGATTTTTAAAAGAACAATTAAAATAATTTTGCAAAAGAGCCGAGTCTGTTCAGATCGCAGCAAAATATCGTGTCAGCCTTTCCTTATTATTTTTGGGATTGTAGGCCAGAGTTAAAGTCATGGGGTTGTTCCTCTCACGAAGACTGCTATTCATATCGAGGTGGTCTACGGCTCTTAAGCGTTTTCGGTGAATCTATTCGTTCGGAGTAGTGCTACTTTTGTGCAGGTACTAGAGTCTTTTTTGGATCGACTACGTAATTGCTATCTCAAGCTTTGATTTTTCTTGGTAAGTTATGGACATAGAAGCGAGCAGTGGATATAACGATGAGGAGAGGGTGGAAGCTCTGAACTCCCGCTCCGATTAACCAATTTATTTTTTTATTAACCAAATCTTTCATGTCGACATTTTACTTTTTCCCAATTTTCCAGAGATCGTCAAGTGACCAAGCTAAATTCAACTTATAGTGAATGAGCCAAAAATGAGCTTATGTAACAGATCGATCTAGATTTGGGTGTCTAGTCCACATCCAATAATATACTCTGACGGTGATTTCCAGCTCGAGGTGTTTCGTAAGAACGATTTATATTGTCATGCAAATTTCAGTGTAGGTCATTTGTTAGAAAACCCCAAAACCGTTGAGCTTTACAAAAGTACCCAAAGTTACATGAAATTATAGTTTTTTCTTTTAGTTTTTATTTATTTTTTTAATGATCAAAAGCAAAGATAAAAGTAATACAGAAACAAACAATTAAAAACTGAATCCAAAACAAAGTAGAGCATACTTGTGTAATAAATGAAAACACCAAAAGGAGAAAAGTAGAATTGGACACTGCATCACCAACACACACGTCACATGCTCAAGCTTGTGGCTGATAGGAGAAACCATTGACAGTGAGACCTCCATCAACACAAATGGTCTGGCCAGTAATATATGAAGCTGCAGGTAGACATAGAAAAGCCACAAGTGATGCAACCTCTTTTGATTGTCCAGCGCGGCCAAGTGGAGTTCTATTAAACAAACTCCTCTTGTAACCGGTGTCTTCGAGAAACTGATAATTTACAAGGTATTAAGACACACGACTGAGTAGTTAAGAAGTTAACTGGAAACTTAAATAAGTAAATAAATAAAAGCTGGAGGGTATCACTGATTACAGATTGAGACATGGTAGTGGGGATAAAACTAGGAGCAACAGCGTTGGTTCTTATGCCATCTCTTGCCCATTCACATGCCAGATTTTTAGCAAGTTGATTCAAAGCTCCTGCACATAAACTTAAAATATAAAAAGATAAACTACGAGATATATCTATTAGTAACAACAATCTTTCGAGTTTACTCTTGAAATCTCATATATGATTTAAGATGAGATCTTATATAATATGTAGAAAAATTGTGCCAATCTAATAATTCCAACTATGATCTTTGACACACATGTTGAAGCTTATATAAATTAACGTAACTAAAACAACTTATTAACGTAACTCAGATCAATTCTGGGAGTTGAAACTTCTCCGTATCAAATGTACAATGCATAATGTTGAAGCATATATAAATTAACAATGTCAATCGATGTACCTTTGGTTAAGCCATAGATGGATCCACAATCCATTGATACAACCCCTCCAATAGAGGAAATAAAGATGATGCTTCCAAATCCAGAAGCCTTTAGGAGTGGATGTGAAAGCTGGCTAAGATGATAAGCAGATTCCAGGTTTGTTGAGATGTGGAACGAGAAATCGTCTGCCGTATATTCAGTAGTTGGCTTTGTGCGAAGTCTGCCGACGTTGTTCACCTATGGAGAAACATGAAAGAGTAACAATCAATATATTTCACAACTTAATAAGTATTCTTGTAAGTTAAGATTAACTTACAAGAATGTTCAGCTTGCTATCGAACATCGTTGCCACGGTTTGCGTAAGTTTTTCTCTCTCAGGGCGAGAAGATGCATCACATACTGAACCACTCACTTCAAACCCTTTCTTTCCCCATTCACTTAAACTTTGATTAAGCAGTGTTTCAGATATGTCGCATACATGGATTCTAGCTCCAAAACCAGCCAGCTCCTCTACTATGCAACATTACATATATATAGGAAAAGTAGATCAAATAAAGAAGTCCGAGAGTGGAGACTTTAAATAATAATAATAATATAGAAAAGAAATATTGACAGCCAAGCATAGTGGTAATTTTTTCGGGTTCATTGTGTATCCACATCAGTCCTAGGTTCAATTCTTCCTAAAAACTAAATTATTTACTACTTAGCTAGTCTGGATTTGGACTTCGATCCATATGATTAACATGGTGAGTTATAAAAGATGATCAATCGGAAGGTATTCCAAACTTAGGTCAGGAAATATGATATGCTTACTCTATTTGTTTGGAACAAATGTTAGAATGTACCAAAAGAGCACCAAAAATTATATAATAGACCTCCTGTCTTTTTTATTAAAAATAAATCAAAATTAGAGAAAAATGACCATGAAACCTAAGGATTTAAACATAATTACAAACCCGTGACCATTATTATCCTACTAAGAATCGAATTCGGATTCAAATCCAAAACCCTAATTCTTTTTCTTACTCTTCCTCATCCTCTTTTTCTCCATTAATGTTTTTTCTACCACATAACAAAATAAAAAAATAACAAAATTCAATCATCCACTAATTTTATTTTTCTTATCCCAAATCGATCAACCCATAGTCATATTTAATCAATTATATTTTATCTAGAATCAAATTTCATCTTTTACCTATGAGATTTAAGATAAAGAAGAACACAAAGTATTACTAGTATAATTAATACAACTCCAAATAGTTCAATTAGTATAACTTAAATTAGTACAACTAGTACAACTAAGATGAGTATAACTTGTATAAACAGATTGAGTATAACCAGTAAAAGTAAAACGTGTATAACTATACAACTTCACAATTAATATGGTGATCTTTATTTTTATTTTGTTTTCAAGATGCTAGAAAAGAGGATGATGTAGAACCAATAAAACATGTTGGTTTAATCTACCCCCACCTGCATGTGTCAAATACATGAATATTATAATTTTAATAGTATTTGATTTGGATAATGATCTGTTTACAAATTGCATTAGTTATACTATTTTCTAAAAAAATCATCATCTTTTTGCTCTCGAGAAAAAAAGGTAGATGCGGATTTAGGAAAGTATTCAAACAAGGTTCCAAAGTTACCAGAAAAAAAAAGAAAGAGAGAGCGTTGGCGATGAGTAAGAGAGACTCACCGACGATGAAGAAAAAGGACTCTGCTTTGAAAAAGAGATATGCCGTAACGAAGAAGAAAGATACGTGAAGGAGAAGACAGATGCGGCGAAGAAGAGCACTTGGTGAAGAAGAGGAAGCTCGAGGTGGTGTCCACGTGGGTCCTCGTCAAATCAAACAAAACGGGCTCGAAACCGCGAGAGAGAAACCATATCTTCACCGGACGCTCAAGGCGGTCTTTCCCCGGAACCACTTCACCATCTAAGCCCGCTAGTGAGCCCTAGAAATCATCAAGTCAACCCAAAAATTTACATGTATTTTGATATAACTAATAGAACATGTTCAACTACACAAATATAATTAAGAATTTATTACTCGACATTAGTGTTTCAACCAAAGTATTTAAAACATGATACACATTTTAAACGTGATGTACATTTAAAACAATACTAAATAAAATAACAAATTGTTGTACAAGTTATCTAGTTGTACCGGCTGTACATAGTTGTACTAGTTTTTGAGTTGTACCAATTTGTGCATAGTTGTAATTTGATACTTAAATTCAACAATATTAATTGTACCACATAAAAAATACAGTTACCTTAGTGGTACCACTTATTTATGTTTACATGCATTTTCCCGGTTACAATGAAATCATCAATTTCGTAAAAAAATATATTTTCATATATGTTCTCCAAAAATTATGTGGATAAACAAGTTAACAAAACTTAAAAGTATAAGGTAAATCATGCAAACTTATGTGATGGTATAAGAATTGCAATAAAAATCATTAAAAGAATAAGAAACCTATCTAAACAACTACCAATTTGGCGACTTGATTCTTTTTTTTTCATACGGAATACCCAATGAAATATATACAATTTAGAAATTAAATAATTGTATCAGTTATACCAGTATTACTTTCTGATAAATAAAAAATAGTTGTACCAATTTTACTAGTATAAGCTGTATGCTTTGATATATAGTTGGACCAGTTGTATCAATTGTTTTAGCTTAAAGAGTTTTATCAATATTTTCACATCATAAATTTGTAAAATTATGTTCAATATTTTCGTTTCATAATAATATGATTAATCTAGTTAACAACTTTAGAATATAAGGTATATAATTTAAAACTAATGGTGTAATGTAATAATTAATAACCTCAAAAATAGAAGAAATTTTGTCATCATAACCAATTAGATATTTGTTTATTTATTTCATATCGAAGACATAATTTACTAGTCGTGTCAGTTATCGTAGTTGTATATTATACATGAATTATTTAATATATTTATATATATTGATTATACTAGTTATACTAGTTATATCATTTGTTAACATGTTTAGTTGTACGATTTATACTAGCTATACACATCTAAATGAGAGAAGAGAGATTGTGTGGTTGTTACTGAAGAAGGGAAAATGGTCCCATGGTTAAAAAAAGAAAGTGTGTCCAAACCGAAAGAGAGAATGAGAGAAGAGAGATCTTGTGGTCCAGATTAAATGATAGATAAGATGATCTAATAGTTGAAAATACACTTTCATTAAGGGCACTATAGTCATTTATACTCTTTTGGTCCATGTAGAATAGTTTTGGGACAAAAGTCTCATATACTCTTAATGGAAAAGATAATCTTTCATACTCTTATTAAATCTACATACTCTCGTACTTTTAAAGAAATAATAGAATTCCAATTTTACCATTTGTGTCCCCTCCCCTCCCCCCCCACCCAAAAAAAATCAAATTTTGAATTTTAAAATTTTTAATTTTAATAATCGTTCTAAAATTTTATCAAATTCTATTGTTTTACCAAATTTTATAGTTTTACGAAGTTATATAGAGTTTTACAGTTTTGTAAAGTTTTACGGTTCATAAGCTCTATGGTTTTACCAAATTTTATTTAAACGATTGTACAATTTGATAGAACTAGGTACAAACTTTTATTAAGTTGTACTATTGTCGAGGTATAACTTGATAAAACTTTGTACCTAGTTTAACTAAGTTCTACAATTTTATAAATTTGTACTTGAACGATTGTACAATTTAGTAAAAAAATTTTTTTGGATTGTAGTTGTGATCAGAATGACTTAATTACTATCTAGTTAATAGGGGGCTATTATTTTTTCTTCTTCCATTAATTACAAGAATTTCTTTATATTATTCTTAAATGATTTTTGGCTCTCTTTTCTGCTTATTTAAAGCAATAGTGTTATACCCTGCCATCATATAAAAATTGGAAGGTTTATTTTGTGTTACCATACAGTTGTAAAGAATGTAGGTACAGCGGAATTTGACATTTTTTTTTTAATTTTCCAAATACTCTCTCTGATTTGGTTACCGTGGATATATGATCTGTTGAAGTTCAAAAGTTTTTTTTGACCTTTTTAAAAATATATGTATGCATGTTAAAATTTGAATATTTAGTTCGATTTATGTAAAATATTAGAAACAATAAAATTCAAATTTTATTCAAAACGACAAATTTTCATTATTCTTAGCCTACTTAATTTTTTTAAATATAATAATATGAATAATTAATAAATATTCATAAATTTACCTATATAATTGAAAAATAAACCAAGAGAAATCTGACATATATTTTTTTCTAGGGAATTTTGCTAAAGAAAACAGCTAACTCACCGATTTTTACCTTAGAACAAAATCTTTTTTTTTTAGTTTTGGATATTGATTATCCTTATACTTATATAAAATTCATATCAATATATTCATAAACAAAAAAATATGAAAAATATAAAATATGATATTAATATGCATATGCATATGCAGTAGGAAAAATATTTTTTCGATGAAACTAATTTTGGAAGAGCAATTTCAAAATTGCTCAAAAAGTGTGAGTAAACCTCGTTTACCATTTACCACGATTTACAATAAAGAATCTAATGAAAATACGACAACCTAGTGGACTTAGAATTTGTAATATACCAAATAACCGTCCATCTACTACGGTAGAATACTCTGTCTTTCATTTCTTCTATATTCTGAAAAGTAGTAGATCAGAACGCAGAAACATTAAACATCTATCCATATTTCTAGAATTTACATTCTTCCAGAGAAACTTTCATCTAGTTCTTGCAATATATAATTTCTACGCTGTCAGCTATTTTCTAAGTCTCTTAGAATATGATTTCTACCAAATTTGTAACTAATATCTGGAAATCTAGCAAAAAAAAAGTTTACAAAATATTCTAAAATTCTGTTATATATTTTTCTTTATTCCTTTACCAAAAATCGGCAATTTTCTTCTCCTTCCTCAACCTTTTTCTTCTTTTGTCAGAACTCACAATTGAATTATGGTTGTGAGTCACAACCATAATTCAATAACAAAACAAAAACGATTACTGATACTTTGCTAAACCAATGAAAAATGGTCAAGGCTGTAGTAAACCATGAAACATTCATAAAATGCTATGTGAGATCCCCTGTAATGCAACATACACATGGTGATGGCGTACCATCAGATGTAACTATCGTGGAGCTAAGCTAAATACTCCGACACATTACAATACAGAGTTACCCTGAAGATTAAGAGAAATATTAACTGAAACTATCAAAATTATTCTCTACTAAAAGATATGAGGTCAAAACAGATATCTCAGATTTATAAAACAATTAAAAAGAGAGAAAAGATATTCACCAATAGAATCAAAGGTGTTCATAGATTTACATGCTTCGATATATACACGTTAACTCAAAAGTCAATATAACATTTCATGTAAGCGAACTCAGAATTTCCAGAACACACTTATAGCTATCTCTTTCCAAGGCTGACAAATACTAGAAGGATTTTACAAGGGATGAGGATTGGTCTGATGAATTTTGACATAAAGAGAAGCGATGGAGCCCAAGCTTGTGCGTTCTGTGCCCTTTCATGAAAGTTCCTTGTTTTGACGAGTCTTAGTCTCAACCATAATGTATCATCCCAAAACTTGGGCTCATTTTTTTTAAAAGAAGAAGCTTTGTCTATGGCCAATTAGGGTTAAGACTTAGGTTCCCTTTTTTTTCTTATAAATAGAGACAATCCCTTTTTTTTCTCCCATTAAAAAACTGAAGCGAAGCTCTGCACAGAATTCCCGGGAGACGAAAGCCCGAGTCGTCAAACTCCTCTCATCTCTCTCCTGCGCCGTCTCTCTCTCTCTCTCTCTCTCTCTCTCTCTCTCTCTCTCTCTCTCTCTCTCTCTCTCTCTCGCCTCGCCGCACATCTCTTCCTCTCTCTCTCCTTGCTGACCGCCTTCTTCTCTCCTCGCTGACCGCCTTCTTCTCTCCTCGCCGAGCAGCCGCGAGTGGTGGTGGTGGACGCTGGGGTTGTGTTGTGGTGGTCGAGTGTTGATCGGTTTGGATTCTCTTAGATCTATATTCGTTCCAGATCCAGATCTCTAGATCCAGATCTATTCGTTAGGTGAGGTAATTCGAACACAGTTTTCTTTTCATGTTCTTATACTGGTTGATGAGGAACTGGGGTTCGGATAGTCATTGTTTGAAAGTTAAGTTGTTAGATCATAATGGGAGTTAGGATGTTAGATGAATTGATCATATTACATAAGAACCATCACATTGTTTCAAGGACTTAATGAACTGCCTTGAGTTGATGTGGATGATTGATGATGAATGAGTGCTTATGTGTTGGTTGTTATGTGGTGAATGATGAGTGATGATGAATGCTAGGTTTCTAGAAAGAAGTACACGCCTAGTTAATAGTGGATGTTGTGAATGAAAAGTATTACAATTGGTTACATTTGGTACCATGTATGTTTGTGTATGGATGGTTGTAAAGTGAAGATGTGTGTGACACCGAGAATGGGTGGCGTCTAATGAATGTGTTAAGGTTAAAGTTAGGGGGAATGAGAATGTTAATGAGAAAGGTGTAATAAGAAATGAGAATGAGAATGAGAATGAGAATGAGAAATGAGAATGAGAATGAGAAATGAGAATGAGAATGAGAATGAGAAATGAGAACGAGTCAATGAACATGTTTTAGTCCTGTTTGTGACACCCAAAACGGGTGGCGTCTAGAGTGAGATGAGTACCCGCGGGACAGTATTCTAACATGAGGTACCCGCGGGAAGTTAAGTGATAAGACCGTGAACGGACGGTGACCGCGCGAGAATAAGATAAGACACGAGTGGTGACCACGCGAGGGCGGGATAGAAATAAGAAAAGGCCGTGAACGGACGGTGACCGCAAAAGGGCGGGATCTAAGGGCTGTGAACGGATGGTGACCATGATCGAACATGATCTTTGAGGCGCCTTAAGATTGAGTTAATGCCGAGTCGTGGCATGATTATTGTTATTAGGACCAAGGGGACAAACAGAGCCGAAAGGGGCCAACGGGCTGTGACTCGGATAACCATTTAGGAAGCTGGGAGGCATTGGTTCATGTAAGACCTTTCAGGATAGGCCGACAAGAGGTGGGACGTCCTTGAGCGAGCCATAGGTCCTTACGTCTAGGATGATTGGTGTCGAGTCAAGTTGTTGAGTTGAGTCGAGTCAAGTTGAATCTATGTTGTAGCAGTGACTGAGTTCATTGTATTGTGTGATCGCTAGGTTGATAGAAAAATATTGAAATGACGTTGTGTATTAGGGTATGATGCATTTGAATGGTTGATTGTAGTGGCTAGCCAGCTCTCGTTTCACATTAAGTAGTATAGACTTTCATGCGGAGAGACTGGTATAGAACCGCTTCACTGAGTAACCCATTTACTCATGCCCTCTTTTCCATTTCCCTATGCGCAGGACTGTAAGTAGAAGTATGTGGATATGGTTGGGTTGGTATTTGATCGAAGGATAATGCGTCTGATGACTCGTGGGGCCAGTAACGGGACACGTTGGGTGGTCTAAAATGAGTAGACACGTGTCTATAACACCTGGACGGCGGGGGATCAGGGTGTTACACATAACGTCCTCACATCGACCATGTGAAGAGGACATCTGAATAGTTGGCTTACCTCTCCATATTAATCACTAATCTAAATTGAAAGAAAAAGTAATACTCATTCGAGAATTACCACAGACACCTAGTGCACAGAGCAGAAAATATGTAGTACAAACAGTGGCTGACCCATGGTGATTTTTAACCGGAGTCAACTCACCACTTAAAAGAGTGAGAGAGAGGCCTTATCTGTGATTGATGTGCTGTGATCTTTGTGATGTTGGTTCCGCGACTATATGTGTTGTGGATTTGTGCTTGTTGATGTGGTTGTTGTGTGTTTGTTATTGCTTAACAGTTAATCTCAAGATCTCAAAGGTCCTAGATGGAACTTACTCTTTGGAGATTTGAGATGGAGAAGTTGGATGGTACGGGAGACTTTGGGATGTGAAGCTTAAGGAAATGGGACAGCTTGAAATCCAAGTTCTTCTTGAGGCATAGTTTAGGGCTTTACAATCTACTTTACCTCAAAGAAACAAGGAGAAGGTGAAGATCCAGAAATATACCGAAAGAAAGCTGAAAAGTACTTGAGCGTATACATGTTTAAGTGATCCCATACTACGAAAGGTAATGCATGAGCAGACAGCTTTTGGCATGTGGAGTCACTGGAGAAGCTATATCAGATAAGTCTCTTCCGAATATGATCTATTTGAAGAAGCAGTTTTCCAATTACAAAATGGAAGAAGACAAGTCATTAGAAGAGAATGTGGATATGTTTCTAAAGATTATAGCGGATTTAGAAAGTTTGAAAGTAAACATTACCGATGAAGATCAAGCTATCCAGATTTTGTCTGGTCTTCCAGGCGCTTATGAACCACTGGTCCACACTCTTCAAGACGGGACAGGTATGAAGACTCTCACAGTGTTGAAGGTTGTTACCTTGGCAAATTCAAAAGAAGTAGAACTCAGACAAAATGTCTAACTAAATAAATAGAAGTCTACATCTGAAGGAATATATGTTGAGTCTCGAGGGAGATCCTCAAAGATATCTGATAATGAAAACTAAAAGAATTTTAATAGATCAAAGAGCAAACGTGATCGTTCTAAATCTAGAGGCAGATTCAACAAGAGAAATAAAGGAGCATGTTTCATATGTCGCAAAGAAGGTTATTGGAAATGTGAATGTCCAAATAGAGGGCAAAGACGTAATGGTGAACAGACCATCAATACATTATCAAAAATTAAACAACTTCTAGTTCTTACTGTAAGCATTCATAATTAAAGAAATAAGTAGATTCTAGACTCAGGTTGTATATTTTACATTACACCGGATAAAGAAATCTTGTGTGGTCTAGAAAAAGGAGATGGCAGTAAACTTATAATGGTTAACAATACTTAGTGTGAAGTTAAATGCATCGGAAAGATTAGAATAGTTGACGAACATGGTTATGTTATTATTTTAAGGGAAGTGGGTTATCTACCACATACCAGACATGAGCATAAACTTAATCTTTTATGGAATGTTTGAGAAATCCAGATGCAAATATAGATATTTCACTGTAACATAGACATCCAGAGTTTCTACCTAGACTATTACGAGAAAAACATGAAAGTTTCTTGAATACACAATACATTTGACAACAAATAATGGGGAGGAAAAATGGAAGTGAATAAAAGTAAAAACATTATTTATAATAAAAACATACATTTTGAAGGTAGTGTGCCCCCTTGATCATTGGCAGTGATTTTAGAATGTGCAACCAATATTTGAGAAATATTCCTCTCTACAAAGTATTGGCACATCTTTCTAAAGATGTGCAATTTCCTCCTCAGGTGAGTCCTTGGTTCGAAAAAGTGAGCGTTTCTAGCGTCATGGCGCTAAATGCCACATTGCGAGGACCTCAACAGTTAGGGACCCCATTGCCTTCGTTTTCCCTCGTTTTTCCTCGCTTTTGTGATTTACCTAAAGCATTAAAAACGCCGTTTTGTTATACCTATACAATAAAATATATTAGATTCAAAATTGTAAGATTAACAAAACAGTTTAGGAAAAATATTTAGTATATCAAAAAGTATATACTCTTTTCACGTATTAAGCGTGTAGAAGAGATATCCACAATCCCACTAACCTAGGATACAGTCCCACTAACCCTATTTTTAATCTTAAATAATAACCCTACAAACCGTAAGTTAAAATCATTAGTTTCTCTTCTCTTGAACTTACAGAAGTAGATTTGCAATGTTTTTAGCTGATTAGTAACTTTCTTCTTTACGACAGTAGTTTCTTCTCATTCCTTGTTTATATTATTGTTTCTTCTTCTTAAATTAGTATCTTTTTCTTTAATATAAGTATATTATCATGTCTTGTTTATATCGTAGCTTCTTTTTCGGAAGTCAGCTTCTTTAATGTGAGTTTATGATCATATCTTGTTTATATTCAATAGCTTCTTCTCATTCTATGTTTGTTTATGTTGTAGTGATCATGTCTGGCGCTGGAGCTGGATCATCTCAAGGAGGAGGGTCTCAAGGGGGAGGTCAAGGAGGAGGGTCTCAAAAAAAAGATTCCAAGGAGAAGGACAACTAGTGGAACCGGGAAGGAAGTATGGAACCATTGTTAACAATAACATCAACCACTGGAAGTGATCTTCTGCTACAAGGTGTTAACTGTTGGAGTTTCACGGTTGAAACATCATCTTGTTGGCGGGTAAAAGAATGCAAAAAGTGTCCAATCTGTCCATAACATGTCAGAGTTGAGCTACAGAACTACATGGCCAGAAGAGCTGAAGAAAGAGAAACTCTATCAATGAAGTACCAACCTTCCGTGCAAGAAGATGATGTGGAGGAATTGGATGGTGATCAGCCAATACGAAAGGCTAGCAAAAGGAACAACCGTGGTCCTTTGGAAAAGTATGTGATGTCACTGCCTCCAGATGTCATGAAAGGCAGAAAGGATATGAAAGGGGTATTTGGAGCTTGTGACAAAGATTTAATAGACAAAGTGTATGGAGGCATAGCAAGGTGGTCTTACGATGCTGAGATTTCTTTCAATGCTGCCTCACATGAAAATTTCAAGGAAATGAGAGAGCTGATTGGACAGTATGGTATGGGGTTAAAGCCTCCTTCAATGTATGAGCTCCAGTTCACTTTACTTCAAAAGGAAGTAGCCAAATTTCAAGCTCATCTGATTTATAACAGGGAGGAGTGGGCAGTGAAAGGCTGATCAATCATGTCTGATGGATGGCATGATTCTATGGTGCAGAAGGACATCGTCAACTTTCTGGCTAACTCACCAAAAGGCTCTGTTTTCATCAGGTCAAAAGAAGTTTCTGAAGTTTTGAAAGATGCTACACTGCTGTTCATGCTACTTGACGATATGGTTGAGGAAGGTGGAGAGATGAAGGTGGTACAAATTGTCACTAACAATGCCTCAAACTATATGAAGGCTAGGAAACTACTTGAAGCAAAACGTCCACATCTGTTTTGGACTCCTTGTGCTGCCCATTGTATTGATCTTATGCTGGAGGACATTGGAAATATAGAGGTTGTGAAGAACGCATTGAAGAAGTGTATGTTTGTTAAGGCCTACATCTACTGTCGTGCTCCTCTTGTGAACATGATGAGAAGGTTCACAAACCGGAAGAACTTGCATAGGCCGGATGCAACAAGATTTGCCATTTCATTTATCAACATGACTCAGTTTTACCTTCAGCAATGCAATTTGAAGAAGATGGTCACCTCAGAAGAATTGAACCAATCCAAATGGCCGAAGGAAACATGAGCAAGGAATTTGAAGTCGTACATTCGTTAAGACAGCTTCTAGAGGAACATAGCTTATGCTTTGAAGATAAGTTGTCTGTTGGCGAAGGTTCTCCGGATGGTTGATGGTGAGAAGAAATCACCGATGGAGTACATATATGCTGCAATGGATAAGGAAAATAATCAATGGCTAGGAGTTTCAACAGGAAGAAGGATAAGTATAAGAAGGTCTTTGAGATGATAGACAAACAATGAGACTTTCATCTCCGTCAACCAATTCGCGATGCAGATTACTTTCTCAATCCAGCTATTCTTTATGCACATCTTGCTGATGTTTGTTGTGAGGAAGTTGAAACTGGACTGTACCAATGCATCACAAGGTTGGTTTGAGACAATGTACTTCAAGACATGATCATGGTAGAGATTGAAGTGTTTAAGAATGCTAGTGGACTCTTCGGTCTTCCCATGGCTATTAGGCGGAGAGGGATGAAGTCGTCAGGTAAGAATTCTCTGTTTTCAGCTTTGCACTTTTCATTTCCAGCTTGAAGTGTTTAAGAATGGCTGTGTATTCCTTGTATGTGTTAATAGCTGAGTGGTGGTCAAGTTACGAAGTTCAGCTCCTAATCTCAGAGATCTTGTTGTTAAGGTCCTAAGTCTAACATGTAATCCAACATGCTATGAAAGAAACTAGGGAGTCTTTCATCATGTAAGTCTTTTAGAATTTCTACATTTACATTAACTCAGTGTTATTCATATGTTTGACTTAGTTCGATCATATACAACTTCATATCAAGAGAAGGAACA
Organism: Moricandia arvensis; assembly: GCA_905132765.1. NCBI lineage: Eukaryota > Viridiplantae > Streptophyta > Magnoliopsida > Brassicales > Brassicaceae > Moricandia > Moricandia arvensis. The sequence continues at coordinate 55,713 of CAJHQP010002530.1, forward strand.
AATTAGCTCAAAGCCGATTGAATGACATAGTGTTTGTCAAGTACAATCGTGTTTTTCAGTGTAGGAAGAAGAGAAATTATGCAAAGGATCCAATTGATTTGGATGAAATAGATGATAGCAACGAATGGTTAATGAGAAAGATGGATGGAAACTCCTCCAACGATGAAGATGATGAATCCGTCCATGATGATGAAGACTTGCCTTGGAGTGTGGTGAGTGAAGCAGTAGGAGATGAAGAAACAAACTACACAACTAGAGGAGCAAAGACTCCTACTTCGGCTAAGAACAACAAAAGGAAAGAAATAGCAAGGTCTTCAACTCGGAAGAAGCGCTATGGTCCATCACCTTCTCATTTTGAATTGGTTGATGAAGATGATGACATTGAAGGGGATGTAGGCGAGGAGGTGTTGGCTATGAGAAAGATATGGAGTATGAGGAGAATGATTGTGAATCTGAGTAGAGCTTTATCTATTGGTGTTTTCATTTGCTTTTGAATTTGGTGTTTGCATTTGGTATTTTTCAGTTGTGTGTTGCTATAAAAACCTTTGAATTTTATTATATGGATTTGTTGTTTTGGTCAGTTACATGTCTTAAAATTTTGTGTTGCGTGATATACATTTAGATGGTCTAGAGCTTACCTTTTTGTTGCAGGATACACAAGGAGCTCGCCTTGTGGTGCCATGGCGCTAAGCGCTAAGCTCCTACCTCCTCGCTTCTTCTCACCACACGGCATTTCAAACCAAGGGTGAGTCTAGTTCTCGAGTATATTATGTTGTGAGTCGATAGATTATTTGAGAAGTGATTTGTCATATGTCATCACCACATTAATTTTTTTTTGTCAGCAACATCAAAAAACAAACTCAATGAACTGTAAGCCATCCTGGTGGCTCGGAATCCATGTGAACAACTGCATACGATTGCTTCCTTGCGCCTCGCGCTAGACGATCCGCCTCCATGTTATGTGTTCGGGAGACATGTATGAGGTCAAAGTGGATAAAGCTGTCCTTGAGTGACTTTATATCTTCTAGGTAGGATGCGAAGGCGGGCCACTCATCTGGTTCCGTAACCAACTTCACCAAATGATAACAATCCGTCGCAAACGTAACCTGAAACTGACGGAGATTCCGCATACACTCCATGGCCCAGATAAAAGCCTCAATTTCCGAATGAAAAGGAGACAGACTGGGTCTAGTATTCCTGGCTCCCATCAAGCCATCAAAGCCTTCAAGGGTACTATACCAACCTTGTCCGAGAATTTGTCCTTATCCTTCCATGATCCATCCGAGAAACACCATCTACCGGGTATCTGAGGAAGAATATCCCCCGAAAGCTCAATATTTTGAACAGGCTGTTGCATCACCACATTAATTTTGAAAGAAAAATGATGACTCAATGATGACATTGCTTAAAGTTAATTGTGACATGGACATAGACATTTAATGTTGATTTATATTTTTGGTAACTTTATTAAAATTTGATAATAACTAATAAATTATCATTAAAATTAATATAATAATATAAAATATAATAATATAAAATTTTATGACTAACACAATTCTTCAAAATTTTATGTAGTTGAAAAAAAAATTAAATACCAGTTCCATTAGTTTTTTTAATAACTATAAATTTTAGAAATACTATTTAGTTTTGCATTTTGAAAATTATATACCTAAAATTTTTCCTTAGTTTTATAGAATTTGATTTAAGATATTTTGACCAAAATAAATAGATAAAAATATTTTCAATATTATAGTTTTAAATATACACATATGTATTATTAAATAAAATTATTTATTTATTTCAATTTTACATATAATAAAATGAAAATTTAAAATTAAATATTATAAACAAATAATAAAATTTATAAACTATAAAAAATATTTATAAATATAATTTAAATTTTAAAACTTTTATTTCTGCACTTGGTGCAGGAAAACAACTAGTATATATATATATATATACATGTTCACCCTTTTTTTTTATAAAGAGTTTGCAGTATTTTCATGTTTTCTTTTCTTTTCAGCTGTAGATTTTGGAAGCCCACAACGAAGTGAAGCGGCTAGCCGAAATCTTTAGGCCATACAATCCTTATAGTGATGATCACCCCAATAGGTGATCGCATGAGGTTTTTTCCAGAGATACATTCATTTTTTCTATTGTGGTTCTTTCTCTCTGTTTAGTTATAATTTGAGTCTAAATTACTAGTATTTTGCTTGTTTTGCAGATCAGAGCTGTTGAAGACACACTTGGTGTAAAGGTCTATTCTACGAGCATTACTCTGCGTTGTAAACCAAAAACTCAAGGCAATAACAAATCCAAAAACATGATTATTAGCAATAATCCTGCGGGCACGCCTGTTGGGATTGATATAAGCCCATGGAGACCGATGATAGAGATAATTCTTCTTCTATTATGGATATGTTCTTTTTTGATATGTTTACCTCAGATATTTAAACTTTTCTGTTGTTTTCTAAATTCCTTGTAATCTACACGCTTACCCTTAGGCTATGCAAATTTGACGTTTCTATAATCTTGCACATGAATTTATCAAGGTTAAGTTTCGAAATCTTCTTGTCTTTAAAAGATTCCCTAGAACGAGATTTGTGAACACGTCTCTCAGATGGCTCAACACTGAAAATAAGAACTCTCATTCAGGACCAGAGTGAATCTTCAGCTCTGTGTAACCAACACAAGCTATGCATACCATCACTATGGCTAAAAGCGAGTAAACATAATTCTATACTCGATTTCAAAGATAAATATAGAACTATGTGGAAAATCATATTCAATGAAAGTCGTATTACGGTTTGGAGGGATCTTTTATATGTTTCGAGATCCACCTAGTCAAAAAGCCAAAATAAAAAATTCTTGAACCCCTTTCAAGATCGTTTCACGTCGAGGTACTACGGAAGAAAAAACTAAACCATCCTGTTAAGTAAGGTCTTAGTATTGAGAGCCTTAGTTTAGTCGTGTAAGACCAGTTGGAATCAATGAGTAAATCATAATTTCTGGCTGAAGTTCAAAATGGTTTGATTTTGGTTGTCGGAGGAAGACCTAAAGGTTGGCAAAGAGTTGTCTGTTGAGCAAAGCTATAAAGATCTTGAAGAAACATTTGAACAGGTGAAAGTTTCTGCATTGATGCTACTATAAAGCTTCAAGAAGTGAGTTGAAAGAAATGTTAATCCATATTTACTTATCAGTGGATCTTTTTAACCTCGTCTGGTGACGTTTAGAATTCTTGTTGAGTAGGAAAGGATAATCTCAACTGGATTGAGCTTGTGGAAATGAAGTTTGACATATCAGGTCTAAATAGTCTTCTGAAATCTTATAGGGAAATAATAAATGATTCAGTTACAAGCAAATCAATCATCTTCTCACAAGCTCCCCATATATGTCTTCAAACTAAATCCTAACATTTCGCTACTATTATTACAAACACAAACACAAGCTTCGATCTTTTTTTTTTTCCAATACACACCAAGTATCAGAAATGTAAAAACAATAAAGCACTTTAACCATTAATATATATTATGGTGTGGCCAAATGTAATATTATAAATTTAAATATTGTTACAGATATGATACTGTAAAATATTTTAACTACAACTAAACAATATTTCATTTTCGTTTTAAAAAATAATTTTAATAAGTATTTAAATATTAAAATTAATAATCATAGGGTCCAAAAAATATTTTGCCCAGGGGCCCACACTGGTATTGAGCCGCCCTGTGTGTCTCCAGCCACGTAGTTTTTGTTAGAAGTTCAAAGAAAGGTTAGGGCTGCAAACCGGCCAGCAAATGTAAGCCAGTCATTACAAACCCAGTTAGGCAAAAAATCTAGTAAATTTGATTTTAATTAAATTATGAAAAATACCCCACAATATCACAAAAAGAAAATTTTCACAAAATAGGTTATATTGAAAAAATGACTAAAACATGCTTTATTAGAGGGTATAGATACACTTATAGCCTTAGTGTTAACTAATCTAAATTTTGGATTTAGAGTTATGCGGTGGATTTTTGGAGGTGAATTGTAAATTTTAAAAAACAAAAAAAGAAAAATATTAAAAAATTTAAAACATAAATGACTATATCGTTCATTTTCTTTTTGAGGGTTATTTTCGTGACAAAAACTTAAAAATGACTATTTGAGAGAATTTCCTGTAAATTATTGTATAATTATTTTTTCATATTATCAAAATATATCACTAATAAAATTTTATTCCTTAAATAAAAATAATAATGTTTACTACAAATATACATATAATAAATGAAATTACGTATATGATTTGGGTTTTGCTGCATTTTAAAAATTTATATACTATTATTAATGTATTATAAACATGTGCAGAAAATATTTCATTATATGGTGAAAAGGAGTTGATAACCATCCAGAGACATTTGAGATAAAAGATTGGTAAAACTCTATATTGGGATCGTTGATGAGTTTGTTTTCTGTTACTTGACACTGTGTATGCTTTCTCTACGAGTAATGTACTGGACTAAAAGAGCTTTTGTTGCAACGTTTTTAAAACTCTTTTACACAAGGATATAGCATAAGAAGATACATAAAAATTAACTCTATAGATGTTTAGTTGTTCTTCACTGTTGAACAATGTGAAATTCTAACATATAGAAAAAGTGTGGATACACTACAAGAAAATATGCGTTTTGTGAGACAAATCCCTAGCAAATTCCTCGCAAAACGCGATTTGGTAGGGAACGTAATCTCTCGCAAATCAGTACTCGCAAAAAAAACCTTTGCAAATCACTCGCAAAATTGCGAGGAAAAATCGTTACTCGCAAAACCATAGCAAAATTGCGAGAGGCAGATTCCATAACAAATTTGCGACGGACAAAAGCCTTCGCAAAAAAGTCATAATTTTGTTACGGATTGGTATCCTTAGCAATGCTATATCGAAATTTTGCAGGACAATTTCGAGGCAAAAAAAACTTTGCAAATTTGCTACGAATTTGCTAGAACCCTTATAAATTTCGTCGCAAATCTATAGCAAACTTGCTAGGGAATTGCGAGGGAAATCATAAGGTTTCTAGCAAAGCCGTAGCAAATTTGCGACGGATTTGCGAGGACCCTTATGATTTCCCTCGCAATTCCCTAGCAAATTTGCTACAGATTTGCTAGGACTCTTATGACTCTCCTTGCAATTCCCTAGCAAGTTTGCTAGGGATTTGCTAGGGAAATAATATTATTATTTTTATTTTATATTTTGATTTTAATTTTTAATTTATTTTAAAAATAATTAATATAAATAAATTATAAAAAACATACTAAATAAAATAAATTCGAAATTTATTACGTAAAGAATATATTTTATGTTTTAATTAAAATACAAAAATAGATGTTTTGAGACTCATCTTCTGAATCTTCATCTTGAGAACTGTTCCCAGACATGGACGAACTAAGCATATTCGCATCATCTGAATCCTTTGTAGCAAGAAGGCTAAAGAGAGCGTCAAACTTGTCGAGGCGCTTGAGTTGACGTTTTTGGGTCTTGATCAACCGAGCTTGATCCTCGATAATCATCTTCAAATGGCCGTCCATATCGGAGCTAGTTAAAGACGAAGCTGGAGCAGAAGATAGAGACTTCTTGAGAGAACCGACACCAAAAATACGCCCCTTCTAACGAGGAGCGAGCTACCAAAAAACAAAAATACAAAAATTAAAATTAATTTATTTTAAACTTTTAAAATGAAAACTAAATTAAAATATAACTTATCTCGCAAAATATCTTGTTTTTCTCCATGGGGTAAGTCCAACAAATCCGGTTCTCTCGGGATTATCACTACCACCTTGAGATAACTCCTCAAATTCGGAAGTTACGTCGTTGTAGAGCTGCTGAGATTTACCATCAACAAAAGATCCATCGGGGTTCCATTTCGTCTCCTCGAGAACCACAAGTAAATCTGGAACCGTAGACCCGGTTTGCTCGGCCTAAAAAGATTTATTAATATCATAAAAGTTCAAAAATTAAGAAAAATAATCATAAAAACTTACAATCTTCGGCGCACAGGCTTTGAATGAAGTCTGACCAGACCGATGTTTCGATGGTCCTTGTCCGTTAGGGTTGGAATACTTCGACTATTACAACTCCGTACTTCTGTGGCCGGATCTAATCAGAATGTAACAAGCCCCTTTCATACCTCTGGGTCAAACCACAAAGGCATAGCAGCAACGCCATGGACCCGTCACTTCTCTTTCCAACGTCCCACTTGGTCACTGAAACGTTCCTTGAGCTTGTCCTCAACACATGCGCAGATGTACCCCGTTAGACCTTCTTCCCAATGATACATTTGCTGCAAAAAAATAACTAACAATTTTTATAATTTGGAAAAAAATATATTCATTAATTTAAACTTTGAAATATAAATAAATTATCACAAATGAATTAAACCATCGATCTACAACATCCGGAGGGAGTTGTGACCAATTTGCATGAGGTTCTTTGAAAATATTTCAAAAATTTGACAAACCGATGAAGCGACACTCGCATCATCATCAAACCTAAATGTTAGAAAAAAAAATTAATGAAAAATTAAAAAAATCCATAAAATAAATGAAAACTTACCAAAACGTATTTGGAGGACGGTCTGGATGGAGGTGAGGAAGACGGTCATGTCCGGGACTCGCCAAAAGCATCGCAATGGTCACATTATTTGTGATGGGTGTTGAAAGACATGCTCCAGGGCTGCGGACGGGGCAGGTGCTGCGGACCGGCCAAGGGCTGCGTTCGGGGAAGGGGCTGGGGCACCGGTTTGGTTGATTGCAACAAATTTTCTAATGAGTGATATTGTTGCTTTCTTGAACACTGAGGATCCTTCAGTCAATGGTGTTAGACCTTACTTCTTTAAGAATTCGCTGAGCTGATACCTGCAATCAAAGATGGAACCATTAGCGGAAAGAGAGGTAAACAGGTCAGTGTTACTTAATTTCAATCTAGAGATGTCATTTTATATACGGGAAAGGTACAAATCGTCCACATCAAGTACAACACGCATATGAAGTTTGTTGTTACGAGTAGTCCCAACCGTCCGCACCCACAGCCACAAATAATTAGCTCGTGGTCAAAGGTTGTAAAAATACATCAAGCGCTCGCGGATTTGGACCAGGCACTGATATACCCAAAAAAACAAAATCTCTTGCATGCACATCTCCGGAGGAAAATTATGCGCGCGTAAGGATGACAGGCCATACAGAAATTGCCTCCAGACATACCAAAGGAACTAAATCCATCAGTGCATAGGCCAAGATAACGTTTCTACACTCATTTTGCAAAGTCCAGATATACGGTTTGAAGTGTTTCCATGCCTTATCATCCGAGGGATCGTAATCTTGATAACTTTAAACCGAATAAGTTGGCATGCAATCTCATTGTAGTAGAATCTCGATATATGGTAGATGTTGTTAATGAAACATGGTTAATATCTGTAATAGCAAGTACAGAAAAATTTGAATGGGATGCATAGGAACATACCTTGAAGACTCCGGACGTGTAACGTAGCATGGATGAAGTATATTTTTAAAAAAAATAATACCACAGTCAAATTATAGGGAGTATTTGTCGGCACCGGACACTCCCCCCCCCTTTGGATGAGGGGGGACAGCTGAGCTCGTCTTGTGACAAAATGCCTACATACCCTTTTCAAGGATCAAGTTGTCTCGTAGTTCATTTCTAAACATTGTTTAGTGGTAAAATTTCTAGAGGTGCATTGCATTCCAAGTTCTCGGGATTTTGATATCCTGCATATTCGTGATTTCGTACGAGCCTGGTCGGACGACTTTTATTACTCTGTAGGGTCCTTCCCAGTTTGCTCCGAGTTTTCCACCGTTCCGTTCGGCGGTGTTCTGGAAAACTTTTTGAAAGGACTAGGTCACCTTCTTTGAATCTGCGGCTGCGTATGTTAGCGTTATAGTACTTTGCGGACGCCTGTTGATAAATTTGGATTCGTATAAGGGCCTGATCCCGGCGTTTGTTGATCAGGTCAAGCTCATCGAGCAGCATCAGATTGTTTGACTCTTCTCGTTCTGGGAGTAACCTTCTGCGTACTCCGAAAAACTCGACCTCCGCTGGGATCATGCATTCTGCTCCGTATACGAGGGCGAACGGGGTTTCTCTCGTTGCACGTCTTGGAGCTGTGCGATGCGGCCATAGGACTCCTTCAAGTTCTTAGGCCCATCTACCCTTCGTGGCGTCCAAATGTTTTTAAGTCCATCAAGGATGGTTTTGTTAGTAGTTTCGGCTTGGCCACTGCATTGCGGGTATCTAGGGGTTGATTTTGTTAGTCGTATCTTCCATTTTTCGCAGAAGGCCTCGAATCTGGTCGAAATAAACTGAGACCCATTTTCTGTTACGATTTCGTATGGGACTCTGTGCCTGCAAACAATGTTTTTCCATACGAAGCTTTTGACTTGGGTGTCCTTAATGCTTGCGTAGGAGTCTGCCTCCACCCATTTTGAGAAAAAGTCTGTGAAGACCAGCAATAATCTTTTTTGTTTCGACCTATGCATGGTTCCGACTATATCTATCAACCATCGCATGAACGGGTATGATGTTAAGATTGATGAGAGGACCTCTTATCGTTGATGGATAGTTGGGGCGTGCCTTTGGCACTTTTCGCACTTCTGCGCAAATTTCTTGCAATCTTTAATCATCGTTGGCCAATAGTGTCTGTGGCGCTTGATTTTGACTGCGAGAGATTTTCGCCAGAATGATTTCCCCAGGACCCAGAATGGACCTCGTCCATTTTCTTTTGTGCCTTCTCTCCTTCTACGCAGGTCATGAGTGGCCCTAAAAATCTCCACTTGTATAGTTCTCTGTCAACTAAGATGTATCGTGCGGCTTGGGTTTTAATCTTTTGGGAAGCCCATTTTTCTGCCGGAAGTTTTCCATCGGCAGTGTACGCAAGGATTGTCTTCGTCCAAGGTTTGTTGAATCCGTTATTCTAACCGCCCGGAATCTTGCGTGGTTTGGTCATCGACTTCGTCGGTATCGCCGTCGGGAGAGTCAATTAGGTTTATGAAAACGGGTGGTCCGATGCTAGGATGTTCTATAAACTCTACGGGAATCACCTTGCTTAACTCTGGATCTGAACTGGATGATAGGGTGGCTAGAGCGTCGGCCTGAGTGATTTCGGCTCTCGCGACCCGGGTGAGCGCAAACTGGTCAAAACTTTGAGATAAATCTCGAACAAGTTTTAAGTAAGGGTCCATTCTTTCGTCTCTTGATTTGTATGCCCCGCTGTATTGGCTTGCCACAAGTTGGGAGTGAAAATAGGCATGAATGTTGTGTATTTTTAAGTTGTGTGCCAGTCGTAATCCTGCGAGCTTCATACTCAGCTTCGTTGTTTGAGGTGTGGAAGATTAGTCGGAATGATTGTTCCAGTACTTCCCCCGTCGGTGACATGAGTCGGATTCCAATCCAATAACCCTGCTTGGATGAGGATCTGTCGACGTGGAGGGTCCATTTCGAGTCGGATTCTTGATTGGTTGTGCATCCCGCAGGGGGTTATACTAAGAAATCAGCGAGTACTTGTGATTTTGCGCAGGTTTTCGCTCGATACTCGATGTTGTACTCGATTAGTTCGATTGCCCATTTTGCCAATCTCCCAGATTGACTGGGACTATGCAAGATAGCATGCAGTGGAAATTATGTGATCACTGCGATCGTATGGGACTGGAAGTATGGCCTTAGCTTTCGTGCTGACATTACCACTGCAAGTGCCAGTTTTTCCATCATCGGATAGCGCGTCTCTGCGTCGAGCAAAGTTTTGCTTACGTAGAAAATAGGCTTTTGCTCGATGCGTTCTTCTCGGATAAGGTACGTCACGAGGTAGCCCAAGAATTCTCCTGATGCCAATGCGAACATGCACTTCGCGGGACTCAGTTTCATATTGTGGAGGTTTAGCCTTTCAAAGCATTCTCGGAGGTGGGCGATATGATCTTGTTCTTCGAGGGATTTTACGAGCATATCGTTGATGTACACCTCCATTGTTTTTCCGAGCTGTTTTGTGAACATATGGTTGACGAGCCGTTGATAAGTTGCGCCAGCATTCTTTAGACCGAATGACATTATCTTGTAACAGTAAGTGCCGCGGTCAGTTATGAATGCGGTCTTCTCTTGATCGTCATGATTCATTCTAATCTAATTATACCCAGAGAAGGCATCCATAAAGGACATGAGTTTGTTCCCCACTGTTTCTTTGACTAAGCGGTTGATATGTGGCAGCGGGAAGTTATACATTGGGCATGCTTTATTGAGATCGGTGAAATCAACGTAGACTCTCTATTTCCTGTTCTTGTTTTTGACAACTATTGGGTTAGCGTGCCAATTGGGATACCTGACCTCTGTTATGGACCCGACTTTGAGGAGTTTTTTGACCTCGACGTTGACCGCTTCGCGCATTCTGGTCCCAACTTTCGTCTCTTTTGTTTAACGGGCTTGAAAGTCGGGTCAACGTTGAGCTTGTGACATGTGACATTGATGTCAATCCCTAGCATATCTTCCGTGGCCCATGCGAATGTGTTCAAATTCTCCTTCAGACAAGCTACAAGCTCGATCTTTAGAGATTCGCACAGGTTCACACCGATCTCTACACAAAGATCTGGGAACGCGTCGTCTAAACATACCAAGACAACGGGCTCGCAGGTTGATTCTCGTTTCCCATCCAAAGCTTCGGTTGCTCGCGACTGGCAAAAGATTTCAGTATCGTCCTGTTCTGGGGCGTTGTCAACGGATGATGATTTCTTTTTCTTTTTAGGCGGAAATTCAACTAACGGGTTCTTCTGTTTCAATTCTGCAGCAAAGCAAACTCGCGAGATCCTACGATCTCCTCAGATGGTGTTGATTCCGCGAGGGGTCGGGAACTTGTGGCACATATGGTACGTCGACGGGATTGCTTGCATTGAGTTAAACCATGGGGTTTCTATGATTGCATTGTAGGATGTGGGTCGATCGATGACCAGGAACTCCACAACTTTTGACACGCTATTGGCTTTTACCGAGAGGTCGATCGTGCCGAGAGTGTTGGTAGCTTCCACCGAAATCCCTACTATTGGGTTTGGATCTTCCGTGATTTCAGATAAGTCGACTTCCATTCGTTTGAGTGTGTCTTTGAAGACGATGTTGGTCGAGCTTCCGATGTTGACCAATATCCTCGGGACATCGATATTCTATACGATCAGCTCAATGACAAGGAGATCGTTGAGAGGTTTGACCGGGTTGGTCGTTTCTCTTTCCTTGAAGGAGATGACACTGCTTTCCATTTCGTTAGGCATATTATGTCTCAAACATTTGGTGGTTTTTCGAGTTAGATAATCCGAGGTCCCGTCCTTCTAGTGCCAAACTGTGGGAACCGAAATTTGCAATGTCGATTTCCATTGAATTAGGAACGTAGGGTAAACCCTAGTTTCCCAGAGGTCCTGGATATCTTCTAAACCACACGCCAATTAATCAGAATATGAAGTAAAGATAGAAAAATAAAGTAAGAATCAAAAAGAGAGCAAATAGATATCTTATTCCGAATTTGCGTATGAGCGTTTACAACAGGATAGGAGCTTTGGCTATGATAGCTGTCGGCGAGATCCCTAGTTCTAACAACCTAAGACTGCAAAACCCTAGTTGAGTCGCATCTCGAATAACAAAAACGAAAAAAACTGCCTAAATGCTCTAAGTGCTATGTTTCCTTTGAGTAGAGATTTTCATGTCTCCCTTGCATCATCACCTTCGAAGTCCTTATATACTCTTCTAGAGGCGGTTTTCTCTTTTCCCTTCTACCCTTGGTCGAATTTATCGTTTTGTGGAAATATTTTTTTCCCTCGATCTTCATGATTATCTTTGGAAACTTAACATTTATCCTCCGATCTTGACATTTATCTTCCAAACTTAACATTTACCCCTTCCTGAAAAATAAAAGATAAACCGTCACATATTTTGGGCTCGATTTAAGATAAAATTGTGAGTGGGCCTTTAACAGAGTTGTAGAACTTCTCAGGCCGTTTTTTGACTTAAGCGTTTTTACAATTTTATCGAAAGAGCATTCCTAAGACGACGTCGTCCGACAGTTAGGATCTTTCGTATGGGGCATGCAACTCCATGTGTTTAGTTAACCGTTATCGTCTTACACGATCGACCCGATCCTTTCACGCGGAAAGAGTTCTTTCGGTTAAGTTCCAACGTCGATCTCGATCGAGACGAAAGAAAGAAACGTTCAAACAGGTTTTGAAAGACGGAGTTACGAGGACGAGGTGAAAATGGATTTGGTTGATCCAACTTGCCAAACGGGCGAGTTGGATTGCTCGTGATACCTAACTCGCCATTTGACGAGTTGGGCTTGTCCAACTCGCCAAACGGGCGAGTTGGTTGCTTTGTCAAACCCAACTCGCTCGTTTGGCGTCCTGAAATGAGTTAGGTTCTGGTGAAATACACCAGAATCAATACAACTCAGGTTCTGGTGAAGCTCATATTTTAACAAAATATATAAAATTGAGTTAGCTTTCCTACGCCATCATATTGGGGTCGATCAGACGGTTGGATCAAACGTTGTGGTCATTTTAATGAAGGGTGGTCCGTCTGGCGCAGAAGAGGAAGCAGTCGAGTATACAACATGGTGTCACCCAACACCATCTTGTTGTCGAACGAAACTCCTCCTAACCTGCTCCTGTCAATTTTTATCGGCTTCCAAAATTTTCAGTTTGGCCTAAAAGTTTTTATTATTTACAAAAGTACCCATAACGTGTTTTAACATTTGTTATATGTTTCTAAGCCACTGTTGACAGCTAAGCTTTATTTTAGAATTGGAGAGATAGATTAGAACTCCTCCATAGATTGATCTTGAACTCCTGTTTTTTAATTATTTTGCATTATATTCAGCCTGATTATGTTTTCCATGCTTATGTTTGAGTGGTTATCTTTTTATATTTAGGGTTCTTCAAAGGTTATTGAATGAATTGTTTTACTCAATAAGATTTGGGCAGAGCTTCCGCGTCACAATCACTGATTGGACAAAACTTAAATTCTTGGTGGAGTATCAGACTTCAGAATCGACCATACTCTATATCGACCACTTTGTTTTTCTCTCTCCTCTCTAGGCACGTTTTTGCTTTGATTTGTGTGTAATGGGATGAGTGAAAATGAACCAGGGTATCTGGGTATATATAGAAGTCGCTGGGAAGTGAGGAGAGGCCAGACGATCAACTGTGTGTCAGCCCGCATGCTTCCGGTCGCATGCGCGGTGACACAAGGGCGCACACTGTGGGAACCATGGTCCATCAAGGCTATGCGCCCACTTAGGCTATGCGCCTACCTAGGCTACGTGCCTCCAAATACGTGAACTATGTATGGCTTGATACCCCACGGAAGGATATGTAGGAAATCCCCACTGAAGGATGCAGCTATAAATCCAAACACCTTCCATGGTGACACGGCTAAGAGCCTAGAAGAAACCTTTATAAGCTGGAATCATCAACCGAAGCAGGAAGACTATGCAGTCATCAATACAAACAGGCAGTTCTTGCCTTATCATCCATCTACCCTGCTGATATCAAGATATTAACGATATATACTGACCCATACTCCAATGGCAGTCATCTAAAAGCAAGATCTCCCGGTTTATCAACAACTAAAGCAAGAGAAAGCACCACACCGACTTGTTTCCTTCTTCCTATCATTCCGTAGAGCTGAGCATGAATAGCTTGTACACAAAAATACCCTAACAGTTCGGCCCTAGAAGGAGGGGCCGTTTCAAACTACATGACGTCGTGATAGGCGGAAGAGACATTACATGTATTCTTGCAAAATCTCTCAATCCCAGCCACGTGGGGCAGAAAATAGCTTATTTTCACCAGATCCAAAGCCCTAGCCGCACAAACACAGCATGTCAAGGTTGGATTTCAAAGCACTGAAATCACTCTATTAAATATAAATAATTATCCATATAAAACACCATTAAATATAAGTAATTATATGGAAAGGTTTTGTATGGTTCATTGATTTGTATCAAATGGAGCAACGAGATATTTTTGAATTTTTCGTGTCTCTCTCTACTGGGAGGCGATCTCACCACCACAACTGCCTTGCAAAGACACTTTTTCACTGTTTTCTTCCAGCAAGTAGTGTCGACTTTTCGGCACCATCTGTACTCACTTTTTATTCTTTTTTTTTTAAATTACACTATTCGATTTTGATCATTTCAATAATTTTATTCGACGGTTAATCTCTAATATACCATCTTCTTTTTCAAGCGTTAATGTAGCCAGAATCTACATTTTTGCATTGGCTCTTAGTTGGGCATCGTGTGATTCAGAGAGGGTTATGAATAACCATTCGTTTTGGTCAGTCTCCTATCATTTGTATTAGACTGGTTTATACCGGTTTAGTATGTACTATTTATGTTGAATTGTTTTTGGTTTACATTGGTTATAGATGTATATAAATCCAATTGTAAATACTCTTCATTCAATGAGAAATCTCGAAAACAGTTCAACAATATGTGATTTTGTTTCTCTAATATGGTATCAGAGCAAACTTTCTGCTTTTTGCTTTGATTTTCTTCATTTCTTCGATTTTATTTGATTTTCTTCCTCGTTTTAACCTCTAAGTCAATCATCTGAGCTTCATCTTCATTTGAACAAGCTCAAGTTTTCTCGAAATGGGGAAACGCGGAACTTAAGAAAGGAATCAGCGCTCTACACCTAAAATTGAATCTTCTTCTGTTCATACATCACAAATTACAGAGAACCTGAGGTTGTTGCTCAATATCCACAGCAGATTCGTTGTCTTGAAACTCGCAATACAACTGGATTACATTCGACGATAATGAAGTCATATGATAGTACTCACAGTTCATTTTTCCTCCATTTTGCGGATCATCCAGGTTTATCAATCGTTTCTCACACTCTAGATGGAACTAACTACAATAGTTGGAATTGCTATGGGGATTAGTCTAGGTTCTAAGAACAAACTTGGATTTTTTGATTGATCTCTAGCTAGACCTGCGAATGATGATAGGTTATACAAGATATGTACTAGATGAACAATATGGTGAAATTGTGGTTGTTTAATGTGGTGAACAAGGAGATTTATGATAGTATCTTATATTATGAAGATGAAACTGAGATGATGGATGATTTTTTCCAATGATTCAAAGTCAACAATATTCATAGGAAATATCAACTTGAGCAAACAATGATGAGTCTCAAGGAAGGCATACTTTACCAAGAAGAAAACACTATGGGAACAATTTGCGAACACAAGATCACCTTTAATCAAGAAGTGTGATTGTAAACAATTTAAACAGTTACTTGAAGAAGCTGAAACTAGACACATTATTCAGTTCTTGACGGGGCTTAATGAGAACTTCAACAACATCAGAGGTCAGGTATTAAACATAAGCCTCGACCTGGTTTTAAATGACATTTATAACATTTTGGATCAAGGCAAGAGTAAAAGATTGGTTCCTACAAAGTCGAAGAGCATTATTCATCCTACGACATTTCAGAAGCAAACTCCAACTTCCGACAACAACCAGATCTTGCTAGCTTATGGAAATTATCAAAAACCAAAATTTACACATTGTCATCGCATTGGCCGCACTGTTGACAAGTGCTACAAGTTCATAGTTTTCCACCAGGCCATCCACAACTTGGAAAGAACAATAAATATGCTGGCTCAACAAACATTACAGCTGCTCAAGTTTCTATTTGTGACTCTTTTTCAAAGGAAAATGATGATAGTATGTCTAAGGAAACAATTCAGCATATGATTGGTTACCTGAGTACCAAACTGCAAGCTTCGAGCTCTCTCTCTCTCTGAAAAGAACAGTATTTCAACATAAGCTCATAGTCCTTTACCTAAATGGCACTTTGCATCAAGTTCAAATTATGTACGAACTATCTCCCAAATAACTAGCACTTTCCTCTCTTTTCATACCTCCTTTTATGACATGCTCACGTCTGCTATACCTATTGGAAATGATGTGTCTCTTAGAGCTTGGGTTGTAGATTTAGGGGCTAGTCACCATGTAACTCATACTAGATCCCTATATCGAGATTACGAACTTTTAAAGGAAACCAATGTGACTCTTTCTAATGGTATTACTATTAAGATAGAAGGCACTAGTTTTCTTCAATTGACTGATGATCTTTCTCTCTACAACGTTCTTTCATTCATGAATTCAAATGTAATCTTCTTAGTGTTAGTGTTATTACAAAAGACTCTTAACACTGAAGTTAGCCATCTTACAAAACAAAAACATCTACCTTTTCAAAGTCGTAATAATATTTGTGATAAACCATTTGAACTTGTTAACATAGATACGTGGGGCCTTTTCGGATCCTACAATTGGTTGTTTAAAATATTTCTTGACAATAGTAGATGATTTCAGTAGATAAACTTGAATTTAATTATTAAACCAAAATTCTGATGTGTTACATGTGTTTCCTGGTTTCATACAAATAGTCGAAACATAATATAATGCTAAAATTTGCTCAGTTAGATCTGATGATGCTTATGAATTAAAATTTATTGATCATTACTTAGCTAAAGGAATCAAAGCTTACCATTTGTAACCTAAAACTCCGGAGCAAAACTCGGTTGTAGAGAGGAAGCATCAACATCTATTAAATGCAGCTAGGTCCCTTATGTTTCAAACTGGAATTCCACTACACTATTGGGGTGATTGTGTTCTTATTGTGGTTTAATTATTAATAGAATTCCTTCATCAGTCTTAGAGAATATATCACCTAATGAAAATCTTATATCTAAATCTCCAGATTATCACTCTTTGAAAACCTTTGGATGCTTATTCTACAACTCAACATCTCCTAAGAATAGAACTAAGTTTGAACCTCGTGCCAAAACTTGTGTTTCAATAGGTTATTCTCTAAGATATAAGCTACTAGACATAGAGACACATTCCATTTCCATTTCCATTTCCCAACATGTCACTTTTCATAAGGATATCTTTGCTTTTCTATCTTCTCATCTCTCTGAAGATATGAAAGACTTCTTTTCTCATTTTCATTGACCAGAAATTCATGATGATCATTTACCTCTTGTAAAATCATTTATGAGGCTCATTCCTCTTTGAATGAGTCATCATCTGAGGTATTGATTATTTCTAAATCAATTCCTCTCAGACAACGTAAACCATCTTCACATTTGCAGGACTTTCATTGCTATAATAATACTTGTACTTTCAATATTTCATATCTTCTTATCAACTTTATCTTTTACTCTAATATCACTGAGCTTTTTCAATCTTTCATTAATATTGTTACAAACACACCAATACCTAAACAATACTCAGTTGCAAAGAAAAATAAGGTATGGTGTGATTCCATGGGCTTGGAAATTGGTGCTTTTCAGAGAACATAGACTTGGAGTGTAACAGAGTTACCACCAGGGAAACTTGTTTTTGGGTATAAGTAGATACATACTATAAAGTATAATTCAGATGACACCATTGAGACACATAAATCGAGATATGTATTTGGTTTATACGCAAAAGGAGTAGATTTTCAAGGTACATTATCTCTAGGTGCGAAGATGGCTACTGTGAAGATAACTATATCACTTGCTCTGAAGTTGAAGTGGTCTTTGACTCAATTAGATACCTCTAATGTGTTCTCAATGGTGATATAGACAAAGAGATATATATGAAACTTCCATCGCGATATGTAGCGTACGGGTGAAGAAGTCTCTCCTACTTCAGTGTGTCGACTTCACAAATCCATTTATGGACTTAAACAAGCCTCAAGCCAGTGGTTTATCAAATTTTCCACTGCGTTGATTGGTTTGGGATTCTCGACTTGTTTTCGAGATCACACGATGTTTGTGATAGAAGGAGTTCAAGGATTCTTGGTAGTTCTAGTATATGTCAATAACAATATTATTGCTAAGTGCCAATGATGAGTTAGTTGTGGAGTTGAAGGCTCAACTTAGTTATGCATTTAAGTTGAGAGATTTGGGTGCACCAGTTCTTTCTCAGGTTGGAAATTGCAAGGTCTGAAGCTGGGATATATGTGTGTCAAAGGAAGTATGTTATTGACCTTTTGGAATTTTCAGGTTTTTCAGGATGTAAACCTTATGGAACACTGATGGAACCTAATTAGAAGCTTTAAAAAGATGATGGAGTTTTAACGAAGGATATGAATCATTGCAGGAAACTTGTGGCTGAGATTCAGTACTTGACATACACAATACATGACATTAGTTTTGTTGTCTCTAAGTTATCTGAGCACTCCTATGCTCCAACAGATGTTCATCTCAATGCAATTCATAAAGTGTTGCGTTATTTGAAAGGAAGTATTGGCCAAGGTCTCTTTTATAGTTTAGAAGGAAGCTTTGATATAATATGCTATTCTGATTGGAGTGGTTGTCCAGATAGTATACAATCTATTACAGACTTAGCTATGTTTATTGGTGATTCTCTGGTGTCTTGGAGATCGAAGAACCAAACAACAGTATCTTGTAGTTCAGCGGAAGCTACGCATAGAGCGATGTGTATGGCGAACAAGGAACTGATCTTGATTGATAAAATCCTTAACGATCTTCACATTCCTCAATTCGTACTGGCTCATCTCTATTTTTGATAATATTTTTGCTCTTCATATAGCCAGCAATCTTGTTTTTCGTAAGCGCACTAAACACATAGAAAATGACTATAAATAAATGAGAGAAAAGATTATGGATGGGTTCTTGAAGATCATGTATGTTAGAACTGGTGATCAGCTTGCGGATGCTTTGAATAAATCACTATATCCTTCCCCTTTCCAAGAACTACTAGGCAAGATGGGAATTCATAACATTTATGTACCTTCATGTTGAGGGGAGGGGGCTATCATTTGTATAGACTGGTGTATACAGGTTTAGTATAAATTATTTATGTTGAATTGTTTATGGTTTACATTAGTTAGAGATGCATATAAACCCAATTGTGAATTCTTTTCGTTCAGTGAGAAACCAGCACAACAGTTCAACCATATGTGATTTTGTTTTTCCAATACCTCTAATGGTGTCATTATTTTCTTTTTATAGATAACTTGGTTAAGGCGCGGAATGAAAATTATATATATACAAATTATTTTTATATATTATTATTTATTTTGTGTTTATTTACGTATTATGAAATAATAAATATATTAAATAATTGAGAAGCAAGTAAGTATTATATGTACAATTAAACTGGAGTAAGCACATAAATCAAAGCAATAATTTATTTATTTTATATGGTATATAATTAAATTTAAATCATATTGACGTAGATATATAATATATTATAATATGAATATTTACTTGAATCTTTCTAATTTGTACTCATATGATATTATTAACATTTATGTATTTTCTATAACAAAAAAAAAATTAAACTATTAATCAAATTTTCCAATGGAAGATTTTTAATAGTTTTTGTAACTTTTAATCATTTAAAAAAATTCAAATGCAAATTTTAAAACTAAAATATTCATGTCTCAATATCTTTCAGTGCAAATTTCAAAATTAACATATTTATGTATTTTTATATTTTATATAGTTTAAGTTAAGGTATACTAATACTATATATATATATATATATATATATATTTAATCTGAATATCTATTAAATGATACTTTATATTCAACTGATTTTATGATCATTTTTATCTTTTTAGAAGAAAAAAAAGTAAAACAATTGTTCACATAATTTTCATTGTAAGACTTTTGACACTTTTAGTAATTTATATTCTTTTTGAAAATTTTAAAATATAACATCTGAGAAAAAATACATCTAGAATTTTTACATGGTTAATGTGATTGTTTAAGCTTTTTAATAATGTAAATTAAACAAAAAGGATGGAGAATACAAAAACTATTATCAAATCTTTATTATTCAAAATATTTGATTGTCATATGTATGTAAATTATATTAGTTAATTTCGTAGGTTTTATTTAAGGAAAGAATGAAATTTATTCTTTTATGCACTACTAATTAATTTGATAGTTAATTTAATAAATAATTATATATATTTAGATGGATTCATTTATTTTTCTATGAATTCTGATAATTATTCTAGTGATGACACGTGGCTACACTCAAAAGTTATAATACTCCTCAATAAATATATAACTAGGATTGGATCTGCGCGCCCACGCGGGTGTCTGTTTTTGATATAACGATAAACATTTAAAAACAAATAATTTTATGGTTTCATTTAACGTTTTCATTTGTGTTACTTTATTAATTTGTTAAAACTATTTTTTGCATTCTGGTATTGTGTTATATATTATTCAATTGGGTGTATGTTGCATTATTTATGTAACATAGTTCTCACAAATTATAACTATGTAGTAGTATATTGTTTGACATATTTTTAAAAATATATATTTTATTAATTCAAATTATATATGTGCCATATAAATATATTTATAAATAACTAATAAAAAAATTTATTAAAGAAATTAATTTATAGTCTATATTTTGTTTTCATAAAAATATTTATGAACCGTTTGTGGATTGCCATAACCCATATGGGCGATGGGTCGATGGTTGATGGGCTGGTCATTGGGCATGTGGTCGGCCCGACCAATACTGGCCCAAGTATAAACCAAGTCAATATAGGTTTACTAATCCTAGCCCAAATAGGATTTGGGTTAGGGAAATGGAAAACCTATTGCATGTTGGTTTTGGAGATTTTTCTTTTGTGTTTTGGACTATTTTCATTTATGGGTCGGTTGTAATCCTTATATAAGGAACCGCTTATTGCTTAATGAGATACACGATTTTGCTCTCTATTTCTCTTAGTTTACAACATGTTATCAGCACGATTGATTCTATAAACCCTAAGCTAAGAAAGCCATCGATAGAACCCTAATCTCTTTTCATCTCTTTCGATCACAAATGCTAGGCGGCTACAAATTTCCTTTTTGCTCAATCCGATAAGAAGAAAAGGAAAAGAGTTCATCCACGAAGAAAAAGCAATCCGATCAATCCATCCATCTGATCCAAAGCAACCCGAGGTTCAATTCATCCGTGAATCAAGTTCATCCGATCAACTCATCTCTTTGGTGGTCCGATTCAATCTGATATACACAAGGTAAAAATTGATGAACCCTAGTTCCTAAAACCATAAAAATCGAATGAACCTTGACTAAAAACTAAGACCTAAAAAACGATTTGGAACTTAAAAGAAATTGTTAAGTTGATGGATAGATAGATTGCTTGAAACATGGTTTGATTGTTTAAACCTTAATCGAATATGATTAATGTGCAAATCAAACCCTAAAAGACTTTGCTTGATTAAATTGATTGATTTATGATTAGAGGTTGTTTGATAATTGATTTGGCCGATTTATATTGTTGTCTAGGTTGATCTAAACCTAAACCTAATCGATTTGATCATAAACTCTATATCCCCAAATCGATTGAAACCCTAGATTTTCATACTTGATTCAATTGTATTAGGTTGATTAGATTGATTGATAATCCATGTCTTAGGTTGCTAGATTGATTCTTAATTCATATCCAAAACCTTAGACGATTGTTAGGTTGATTAGGGAATTTCATAAACCTTGATTAGGTTAATTATCCCTAATGCAAAACCCTAACTCTAAATCCGCGTAGGCCACACCTTAATTTCATAAACCTTAATTCTTAATTGATCTTGTATGTGAGTTAGGTTGAATAGATTACTTGATTAAATATTGTTTGGCCGAATCAAATCATGTCTTGGTCGAACCTAGAACCCTAGGATAACTGAACCTAGGCGATATGACCTTAAGACCCAATCCGACCATATAGACTTAGGACTCGACCATATCATGATGCATTGCACAAATTTGATTGTTTGGTAAGTTGTGAATACTTGAAACATATAGAACACAACTTTTTAGGATTGTTGCATCGTCCATGGCCGTGTGGCCTTACTTGTTTAACCTTGGTCGAATCGATTGAATGCATGGTCGATATACTTGATTGCTATATGATCGAATTGATTGAAATCTAAATTGATTGATATATGGTTTCAGAGTTTCGAAACTCAACAACCTAGACTATGCAGCCCTAAATCTCTCTGGAGATAATTACCTACAATGGGCGTTGGATACAAACATTATCCTAAAGTCTAAAGGACTTGGAGAAAGAATTATTGAGAACAATGAATCCAGTGAGAAAGATCGATACAGGGCAATACTTATTATTCGCCATCACCTTGCTGAGAGTCTCAAAGATCAGTACCTAACCATTGAGAATCCTCTGGATCTCTGGAATGAGTTAAGGATGAGATATGATCACCAAAGAACGGTGCTATTGCCTAAGGCATTATTTGATTGGAGGAATTTGAGGATCCAAGACTATAAGTTTGTGGACGAGTACAACTCAGCCTTGTTCAAAATTGTTTCTCATTTGAAACTATGTGGCGAGGTCATTACAGACAATGACATATTGGAAAAAACCTTCTCAACATTCCATACAAGTAATGTGTTGTTACAACAGCAGTATAGAGAGAAAGGTTTCAAAACCTATGTTGATTTGATCTCATGCCTACTATTGGCCGAGACTAATAATGAATTGTTGATGAGGAACAGTGAAATGAGACCTCCTGGATCAACCTCATTACCAGAAGCCAACAAGGCCACGAATGAAAAGAAAGAAACCAAGGAAAGTAACCATGTCCAGAACATACCACATGGCCACAATCGTGGTGGTTGGAATAGTCGTGGTCGAAGGCACAGTAACTCATACGGTCGAGACAGTTACTCGAACTGTGGTCGAGGGAACCACAATAACCGTGGTCGTGGTCCCGGTTTCAGCCATGGTCGAGGCAGAGGTGGTTGTGGTACACCATTTAAACCACCACACTCGACCAAGTCAGTTTGCCATAGATATGGTATGGGAAATCATTGGGCAAAGAATTGTAGGAATCCCAGGCACCTTGTTGACCTATACCAAGAGTGTATCAAAGGTAAGAATCTAAAAGCCCATTTGGTACAAGATGATAATGGTGATTTCGATCATGATCAAGATGATCTCATGGAATATGAAACTTTTGATTGTCTTAAAGAGTCTAGTTGATTTCGGCATCAAACCTTGTTTTGTTTTAAGTCTTTGTTTCATGTTTTCTTTGATATTATGTTTGTTATACTACTTGAATGTTTTTGGTTTTTAATTTATAATAAGATGAATGGTTTTTCGTTTGATAGAATGAAAGATGATATGAGCATATTGATTGTGGACAGTGGGTCAAGCCATACCATTCTATAATACAAAAGATATTTCATAGACTTGACCTTACAGAATGTCAATATAAGTACCATTGCGGGTATAGCCAACCTTATTGAGGGCCACGGCCATGCTAGTTTTTTGTTGCCTAATGGCACACACTTAGAGATAGATAATTCTCTATACTCGCCCAGCTCTAAAAGGAGCCTATTAAGTTTCAAAGATATAAGGTTGAATGGATATCATATTGAAACAATGGACGAAAGAAACAAAGAGTTCCTTCAGATTGTCGACCACGGCCAAGGCCATAAGAAGGTGGTCGAAACTATACTTGCATTCTCTACTGGTTTATACTATGCTACAACGAGTATGATAGAGGCTAATGCCACAGTGAACAAAAGGTTCACTGATGATTTCACTTTATGGCACGACAAGCTTGGCCATCCTGGTTCAAACATGATGCGAAAACTCATAATAAATACTAAAGGGCACATCTTGTAAGAAAGAAGAGTTATCCCAAAGAATCTCACATGTGTAGCATGTACACAAGGGAAACTCATTATTAGGCCATCACCAATCAAAGTGACTAAGGAAACTATAAACTTTCTGGAAAGAATCCAAGGAGATATATGTGGACAAATACACGCACCTTGTGGGACGTTTAGATATTTCATGGTCCTTATTGATGCATCGACCAGATGGTCGCATGTATGCCTATTGACCACACGAAATTTGGCATTTGCAAGATTGCTTGCACAGATCACAAGATTAAAGGCTCACTTTCCAGACTTTTCTTTAAAGACTATACGTCTAGACAATGCTGGTGAATTCACTTCCCAAGCTTTTAATGATTATTGTATGTCCATAGGGGTAAGTGTGGAACATAATGTGGCACATGTCCATACACAAAACGTCTTGGCCGAATCATTCATTAAAAGAATCCAATTGATTGCTCGACTATTGCTCATGAGGTTGAAACTCCCAGTATCTGCTTGGGGACATGCAGTTTTACATGCAGACGAGTTAATTCGCACCAGGTCATCTAGTGAGCATAGATATTCACCATCCTAGTTGATTACGGGTCATGAGCCAGACGTGTCCCATCTCAAAACATTTGAATGTGCAGTATATGTACCAATTGCTCCACCACATAGAACTAAGATGGGACCTCAAAGCAGGATGGAAATATATGTTGGATATGATTCTCCCACAATAATAGAATACCTTGAGCCAACCACGGGTGACTTGTTTAAGGCAAGGTTCGCAGACTCACACTTTGATGAGTCAAGCTATCCAACATTAGGGGGAGATAATAAACTGGTAAAAGAAATAGAATTGAATCGTCCATCAGTGTCTTTCAAAGATCCTCAGACTAAAGAATGTGATTTAGAAGTCCAAAAGATAGTACATATGCAAAAGCTAGCTAATCAGTTGCCAGACTCATTTGCTGACCCAAAGAGAGTGACAAACTCACATATACCAGCTTGTAATGCACCAGTAAGAATAGATGTCCACGAGAGATAGAGTCAAGTTGCTACAGAGACTAACACACGTCTCAAACGTGGTAGACCAATTGGTTCCAAAGATAAGGCCCCTCGAAAAGCAAAGAAAGGTGCTAGGAAACAAACCGAGGTCGAACCAACCATGGTCGAACCCATTATGGTCGGACCCGACCTGGTCAACCCTGATCTGGTCGAACCAGACAGTGTTGCAGCTGAACCACACGTACCAACCAATGAAACTTGGGACACCAAGGATCATGGTACATGGTATTGATAACAATGAGATCTCAATCAATTATCTTATGTCTGGAATGAAATGGAACAGAAATGATGTCGACATAGATGATATATTTGCATATAAAGTAGCACTTGAACTTATGGATTTGAATGAGGATCAGGAACCCACGTCTATATTAGAGTGCACTTGTAGATCAGATTGTCTTAAGTGGAAAGAAACCATAAACGTGGAGTTAAACTCTTTAAAGAAGAGAAATATGTTTGGTCCAATAATAAGGACACCATATGATGTTAAACCAGTTGGATATAAGTGGGTCTTTTTGAGGAAAAGAAATGAACATGGAGAAGTAGTGAGATATAAAGCAAGGCTCGTTGCACAAGGATTCTCACAGAGACCAGGAATAGATTATGAGGAAACATATTCCCCTGTGGTGGATGCAACTACATTTCGATTCCTTATAAAATTTGTTATAAGAGAGAAATTGGATTTACAATTGATGGATGTAGTTACAACATACTTATATGGTCCACTGGATAATGAGATATATAAGAAAGTTCCAGATGGTATTGAACTCAAAGATAAGAATAGTTCTCGAGAACAACATTGCATCAAACTGAACAAATCCCTTTATGGACTGAAGCAAAGTGGCCGAATGTGGTACAACAGATTGAGTGAATACTTAGTAAAAGAAGGATACAAGAATGATCCGATCAGTCCATGTATATTCATAAAGAAGTTTGAAAACATAGGATTTGTGATAATAGCAGTGTATGCTGATGATTTGAATATCATAGGAACATCTGGAGAGATTTCCCAAACAGTTGAGTATCTCAAGAAAGAATTCGAAATGAAAGACTTAGGTAAAACAAAGTTTTGTTTGGGATTACAGCTTGAGTACATAAACAATGGAATCCTTGTGCATCAAATGGCATATACTGAAAAGGTACTCAAGAGATTCAATATGGACAATTGTCATCCATTGTCATCACCCATGGTTGTTCGATCACTTAGTCCAGAATCCGACCCATATGGTCCAAAGAAGGATGATGAAGAAATACTTGGTCCAGAAGTGTCATATCTTAGTGCCATAGGAGCCTTGATGTATCTGGCTAGCCACACTCGCCCAGATATATGTTTTGCAGTTAATTTGTTATCGAGATTCAGTTCATGTCCGACCAACAAGCACTGGAATGGGATTAAACATTTGCTTCGTTACCTACAAGGAACGAAAGATCTGGGATTATTTTATACTAACCAATCACAAGAAGGTTTAGTTGGTTTTGATGATGCAGGTTACTTATCAGATCCACATCAGGCTAGATCTCAGACAGGTTATATGTTTACCATTGGTGGGACGGCTATATCTTGGAGATCCATGAAGCAGACCATAGCAGCTACATCATCCAACCATGCCGAGATCCTAGCCTTACATGAAGTAAGCAGGGGATGTGTTTGGTTGAGATCAATGACCCAACACATCTGATCAGATTGTGGGATGGTCGATGGAAAGGAGGAACCGACCATAATGTATGAAGACAATTCAA
Source organism: Moricandia arvensis (assembly GCA_905132765.1). Classification (NCBI taxonomy): domain Eukaryota; kingdom Viridiplantae; phylum Streptophyta; class Magnoliopsida; order Brassicales; family Brassicaceae; genus Moricandia; species Moricandia arvensis. The sequence continues at coordinate 82,207 of CAJHQP010002530.1, forward strand.
CATTCATAGCTCAGCTCAAAGAAGGATACATTAAAGGAGATAGGACGAAGCATATACTACCCAAGTTCTTCTTTACCCACGAGTTACAGAAAGCAGGCGAGGTCGAAGTGGTTCAGGTCCGATCCAGTGACAATTCAGCCGACTTGTTCACCAAGTCATTGTCAACCTCTACCTTGAAGAAGCTATTGCATCAGATTGGAATGAGAAGATTGAAAGATCTTCAGTAAGGTACGAAATAGGGGGAGTAATACACGTTTTTTTTTCCTTAGCCATGGTTTTGTCCCAATTGGGTTTTCCAGGTTAAGGTTTTAATGAGGCAACACTTAGGGTGTATTACACGGTTATGGCATCCAAGGAGGAGTGTTATGAACCGTTTGTGGATTGCCATAACCCATATGGGCGATGGGTCGATGGTCGATGGGCTTGTGGTCAGTCCGACCAATACTGACCCAAGTATAAACCAAATCCATATAGGTTTACTAATCCTAGCCCAAATAGGATTAGGGTTAGAGAAATGAAAAACCTATTGCATGTTGGTTTTAGAGATTTTCCTTTTTCTATGTTTTGACTATTTCTATTTATAGGCGGTTGTAATCCTTATATAAGAAACGCCTTATTGCTTAATGAGATACACGATTTTACTATTTCTTTTCTCTTAGTTTACAATATGATGATATTTAATAGCATTGACCACTTTTTCTTTACCATAAATTATATATTAATATTGGGCTATAGTTTTTTATTTCATTGTTAATAGCAAACCCCAAAAAATGTTTATGTTTAAAGCATGAAATATCGATATATTTTGTTCGTGATCTTATATATAAGATGTGGTCGATAGGTTTGTTCACTCATTAATTATTAGTCTACACCTTGTTCTAATCTATTAAAACTGAAGTACATATATAAATTAACTTTTAAAATTATCATTTACTTATACGTTAATGCCATTAAATTAATAATTAAGTTTAATTTTAAATATTTATTATCTTTTCCTAATTTAACCAATAAATTAACTACTTCCTATATTCTAGATAACCAATAAATTTAACATATTTTGATACGCTAGCAAATCAATTTTAGATAAATTACTATTCCAATTTTCCGAACCATTAAATTCTGTTATTCTCTCTACGAAAACAAAAATTCAAGTAATATTTAGGCCAACCAAGTTGACTTTCAGAGCTTTTTCACGATCAATACCATTGCAGAAGCTTATTGTAACGAATACCAACAAGATTGATCCAGCTAGCGACCTTATCAACTACCAAGTGGTATGCGTCGCTTTATTAATTTTTACTAATCTATTTTAACAATTGCACTAACGAAAAACCTGAAGAATTAGTAACGGTTATCTTCATTGTTGTTGTTGTTGTTGTTGTTGTTGTTTTAGTACACTCAATCTCAGGCTCTTAATCATGATGATGGTTTGAATTGATAATTTAAGGTTTGTGGAAATATATCGTAGTTATACGTAATGAGCCATATGCAGTAATAAGAATTAATATGTAGTTAACTAGAGAAAAAATTGTATCTATAAATATTAAAAGATTATCATTCTAAAAAGAACTACTATATAAGGTTGATGAAAATGTCTTATCTGAACTAATTCACTATATCAAATGAAATTTAGTTGTTGCTGAAATATTTGAAATAAATCATTTTGGTAACATTAGAGAAATTCACGGTCACATCTAATATATTAAAACAGAGTCCTATTTGAAAATTATCTTGACATGTTTTTTTGTACTTATTGAAAAATGTTGTGACTTATCTATTAACTAACATCTACATTATTTAAAATCAAGTACAAAATTGGAATGTTTGGAAACATAGATAGTAGACTAAATGAAGAATATTTGGAAACACGGATAGCAGATTAAATATTTTATTCTATTTACACATTTAGTTATCCCATTTCTT